>NAVB01000498.1:0-51486 GCA_002179805.1 Acanthamoeba lenticulata | reverse complement strand
CTGTAGACCTGGACGCGGTGCAAAAACATGTGGAGCAGGAGAAAGAGACGCGGGCGCTCAATCTCAACGCCGAGGCCGAGGAGAAGATGTACTCGCTGCGGTCGGCACTGCCGGCCTACAAGGCCTACCCGATCCTCGTCCGACGGGCCTACCGCAACTTGCTCCGCGACCCACAGGCCGCGCTCACTCGCTTCACGCAGGTCCGCTCACAGCTCGTCTTTCTCCTTTTTGATGTCGTCGTTCAAGTGACTGACGCTCTTGACCTTCTCTTCCTCCTCTTGGCAGGTGATGGCCTTTGGCGTGATCATGACGATCTGCTTCTTGCGCATCGACAACGACCAGATCGGCGTGCAGAACAAGCTCGGCTTCCTGTATGAAGTGCTCTCGCTCCTGTTCGTCGGCCAGCTCAACGCCATCGCCATGTGTATGCCCTCCGCTTCCCCCATTCCTAGCTGCAGTCATCGCTCGGCCTTACCAAAGGCGTGGACCCAGTCCCCGGAGAGCGAAACGTGTTCTATCGAGAGCGAATCGATGGCCTCTACGGCACGACCACCTTCATGCTCTCCTACATGTCCATCGAAATACCACTCGATGTACTTATTCCCCTAGAGAGAACTCTCTGCCCTGTGCTCCTTTCGGTTCATTCACTGGCCAGCCCTAACATGTGGCCGCGCGAGCGCAGTTGCTTTCCGTCGCCGGTTGCTCGTGCCTCACCTACTTTGTCATCGGGCTCAGCCTGGTGGACGCGTACGCGAGATCCGCATTGCCGCACTTGTAGACTGTGAAGCAGCACATGACTAATCCTGGTTGTGCGCTTGATTATTGCACACACACACACACAGGTGGCGATTCTTTGTGTTCTTCGCTGTGGCTCTGGCGTTCCTCATCACGGGCGAGACCGTGGGCCTCTTCCTGTGCTCGCTCTTCTACGATGTGGGCATCGCCAACATGCTATCGGCCGTACGACCTTCCCCTCAACTCCCCCCCCCCCCGCCGCTCCAGCCGGGCCTCGTGACGAATGCATTGTTCGCTGGCCTGGTGCCTGGTGACCCTGCACAGGTCCTGTTTTCACTGTTTTTGTTGATGAGCGGCTACTTCCGAAGCGCGAGTTCGCTGCCTTATCCGCTGCGCTATGCCAACTACGGTCTCATCACCTACTACGGCGCTGAGGTGCTGGCCCTTAATGAATTCCACGAGCTCGACATTGAGTGCAAGGCCAGCCAGGCAGTGAACGGTACTGATCTCGGTCCAGCCGTTCTCCGATCCATGAGCTGACGCGAGGCGTGGGCTCACAACGCAGGAACGTGCACGTACCCGGACGGAGACGCCGTAATTGACAGCCTCGGCTTTGATATGGACCGCCTTTGGCCCTACTTGGGCGTACGTATTGGATAGCTGTTGCACGCTGCGTTGTAAACACCAAACTGAGTGTTTGTGCATTATTTGTACAGGCAATTTGGGGGCTGACAATCATCTACCGCTTTGTGGCGTTCATGACACTCAAGCTAAAACCCGTCAAACCCAACCTCTCCTAGGCCTCGTCATTGTTGTCCAGTTTATGACAAAAGAAGAGAAGCCGCTTGGCCGTATTGTTTCATAAATTTTTAAGCTTTTTTCTCTGTTGCTCATACGCGGATACTGCGATACCGCCTTTGCCTCGCGTGGCGTCAGTGCTCAACCTCTCTTGTCCCCACTCATAAGTACGTACATGTACCTCCTTTTGCCTTCCTTATTGAAGATGAAGATGAAGAACGAAGGCAAACAGATTTGTTGCAGCTTGCTCCCACACAGACGACATGGGCGCCAACCAGAGTCTGCCGGCCGAGCTGCAATCTCAGTGCCGCTTGCCACCAGATCAGGTGAAGGACATCGTGAAGGCCTTCCAAAAAAAGAACAAAAAGGGCAAGCCCATCAACAAGGACGTCTTCATGGGCGTGCTGTCCAAGCTCGACTACTCCCTGCGCGCCAAGAGCCCGCTGCTAGTCAACCACGAGAACCTCGATATCCTCTTCTCTACCCTCGACGTCAACCACGACGGCGTTCGTACGTGCCTCTACCCCCCCCCTCCCCTCCTTTCTATTTGTTGTTGCCGCACAACAACAAAACGTGGCGATACATGTGGCGTGTAGTGGACGTATCTGAGGTGGTGTTGGGCCTCTCGGTCCTCTCCCTGGGCACCCTTGAGGAAAAGGCTGAACGTATGTAACATCACCTCTCGCCCCCGAGCCCGACCGAGTTGTTGTTTTAAAGACATCAATAACGTACGGCTACACAACAGTGGTCTTCAAGGCAATGGACCTTGACGGCAACGGCGTGCTCAACCGAGACGAAGTTGCCAAGCAGTTCGATAAACTGCTGGCTGTCTTCACCAAGGAGATGACAAGCGAGATCATGCGCGTCCTCTACGAGAAGTATCACTCGGTCCCAAGCAAGTCCACCATTGAGGCCGTCATGGTACGTGCGACGGCCGCTCTATCGTTTTTCTTCACTCACGGGTTGGGCGTGGTCGGACCACAGGAGCCGTCGCTGGCGCCGGTGCGCAACATGTTCGCCACGCAAGGGATCAACTTTGTCTTCCAGGACGTGGATACCGACAAAGACAACACTATTTCTCTCGTACGCCCGACTGGAGTTGACACCTGTGATGAAGAAGACGAACAATCCGTAACGAGTCGCTCACACGTCTTCTGTTCTTCTGTTCTTCCTCTCCTCACTTAAGGCGGAGTGGAAGGCGGCTGTGGACAAGAACGAGATGGTGCAATGGCTCATTTGCCCCGAGCGCTACGTCGACAAGGTCAAGGCGGAGACCGTCTCCAAGTTTGCCGCCATTCTCAAGGCCTAACGAGCCGCTATCCCCTATGTGAGTGGTCTTTTTAATGACCCATTTATTTATTCACTTCCTGCTGGGTGCGATGGGACGTTATTCTGCGCTCTTGAAGACGCTGAACGCGATGCGGTGAGGTACCGTCTTCAAGGTCATCATGCACGAACGCTACGCAATGCTTCAATCTCCCGCTGGATGTTGGCGCGGGCTTTGGCTTCTCGGGCAGTCCTGAAGGCCGTTGTACGGAATAGGTGGGGCACCTGAAGGAAGCGCTCGAGCACCTGCGCCCTGCGTACGCGAGCGAAAGGTGGTGAGAGGTACGTTCTTGTTCGAAGGAAGTGCTACCACGCGTGTCGAGAAGTTGCGTGCCTGCCACTGCGGTAGGCAGCGTCGGGATAATGCGCGTATTCACGCCGGATATGCTGTGCGTAGGTGTCGTAAGTGGCCTCGTCCTCGCCCAAGATGGCCAAGTCAAAGTCCAGGAAGTAGGCTTCGTCTTCGTCGCCCTGGATGTCAGCCGTCGTGTGCGTCTTGGTGTCCACGATCCACTTGGACACTGTCGCCTTGACCTCGTGGCTCTGTGTGCGGCCCACCACGCGATGGTGAGCGGTTCGACAGCAACATACTCCTTGCACAAGACGCAGAAGTCAGAAAGCGTCACCAGGCCCACTTCGTCGGCATAGTCCTCGAATAGTCGCGCGCTCTGTTCTTCATTGGCCTTGGCATCATACACAACGCTGTCGCACCCACGTTAAAGCTCGTTCGCGTTGTTCTGTGCAAGGAGTCTGTTGCGTACTCGTGAAAAAAGATGGCCAGCTCGACGAGGTCTCGCCGCTTCAAGGACGAAACGTAGTCCGAGCAAAGGTCAAGAAGAGCGTTCACGTGAGTTAGGCAGTGGTAGGGCTTTGCCCCTCCGTCTTTGCCGTCTTCGCCAAACCCGTAGTGCTCTACCAGCACACGAAACCACCTCTCTTGGACCTGAGCGGCTCTGGGTAAGTCACAGGTGACCCTAAGAAAATCAGATCAGTACCTCGTCCGAGGCGCTGGCGGCTAGCGGGTGCAGTCGTTGGTGCAGCTGGCGCCACGTCGAGCGCAACCTGTCCTCCATGATAAAAAATAAACGAATAAATAAATAAAAATAAAACCGAATTTTGTCCTTCTTCGTCGACGCAAGTTAGGCGAAGGGCTCAGCTCGCACCTCTGAGGCAAGTCCAGACCTGCGTGCTCGTCTTGGCAATGTTCCACGTGACGAAAATACAGGTACAAGCCTACTGGAGCTTTACTTGCCGAAACCTCATCTACTTTCCCTCCTTCAAGATAAAGATTAAGATTAAGATGCGTAACTGATGTTTGCAGAGCGAAGGGGGGACCCAAGCGGGCGATGAGCATGCCGCGACTCTGGAGAACTTGCCTTACGAGTTGAGCCTTCGTGTGTGCGCCTTCCTCGAGCCGCGCGACCTGCTGTGCTTATCGATGGTCTGCTCCCAGACGCACATCGTCGCCTCTGACCACTCGTACCAACCCGACCCCTTTCGTCTCATTCTTGTTCTTCATTCTTCCTTCTTCTAACTTTGCCTCGACTCGTATGCGTGGCTTCTTGGCGGCAAAACGACCAGGCTGTGGCGGGAGCTATGCATGAGCTCGTGGCGCAAGCCTAACCTCTCGCCTGCCATCCGCACCAAGATCGACTTGTCCTCGTCTACTCGTGAGATCAACTGGAAGGGCTTCTACTACCAGAAGCAGAGCCTCGAGAGGCGATGGTTCATCATCCTCTTGTCGACGTTATCGTTGTCGTCACCGTTGTTGTTGTTTTTGCGCTCAGCGCAGTGCGTTTGTGGCGGTCGAGCAGGATTGAGGAGAAGTACGTGATCCACAAGATCCCGCACCAGGGCACGACCGTGATTCAGGTCCTGCGTACCAACAAGCGCCTGTACGAGGAGAGCCAAGGCGAAGGTATCGCCGCGGCCGAGGACGCCCCGCCGCAGCTGCTGACCGACGACGATGATGAGGACGATGAAGAACTAGACGAGGAAGACGACATGAGCGAAGAGGCCTCGACAATCAGCGACGATGAGGAGAGCGAAGACGAGCCCGCCAAGCGTCCCAAGAAGAAGAACAAGAAAGGCCTCCGCGCCACGTCGAGCGGATCGGCCTCCACCGCGGAGACCGCGGCCGCGTTCATGGAGCTTGAGGCCCAGGCCAAGGCAACGGGCCAGCCGTCGGCCGAGGAAGACAAGCCAAAGCGCACGTCCGACGACGACAACACGAAGAAGAAGAAAAAGAAGGAGAAGGAGAAGGAAAAGCCGAAGAAGAACGGTGAAGAGGCTGACGGCAGGCCACGGGGGGACGAAGCGGACGAGCTCGTCGACTGGGGCTGGGACTTTGTGACGGGCGACGACGATGGGCAGGTGATCCTGTGGAGCGGGCAGGAGTTCAAGGAGAAGAAGATCGTCAAGGCCCACGACTTTATCTGGTGGCTCGAGGTAACGTGCACCCACGTGCGATCCTTTCACGTGCGATCCCGTCTGCCCGCTCACGCTCGCTTCATTGTGTCGTGTGTCCGCAAACAGGTGCACAGCGACACCTGCATCACGGCCTCGACCGACTGGACTGCCAAAGGTACGTTTAGAACGCTCTCTTCCCTGTCTTGGCCTCGCCCTGTGTGGCTCACCACGCGTACCACCAGTGATCGATCTGAACAAAATGGAGGTCGTACGCACTCTTGAGGGCCACCCGACCGCTCTCTGGTACGTCCCGAAAAAGTAAGTCATGGTGGCTCAGTGTTGATGTGTACCATCCATTCCCCCCCCCCCAATCCAGGTGCGTTGACTTCTCGCTCGAGGAGGACTATGTGGTGAGCGGCGGCCAGAACGGGGACTTTGTCGCCTGGCGGCTCAGCGACGGCAAGCGTACGAGCTCCCGCCCCTCGCCCCTCACTGCCGGCGATGTCATGCCCTCATTCAGCCCTGACTAGCTTCACGGCTACCGTCGTGCAGAGCTGGCGCAGCACCACTTTGGGAGCGGCCTGTTCGACGTGCGTTGCGTGGTCACCGACCTCCCGATCGAGCGCCGGCACGTCCGCGTCAACAACGCGCGAGAGAATGAAGAGGAGCGCGATGAGCAGGAGGAGGAGGCCGCCAAAGCTGAGAAGAAGGCGACTGAGGGAGAAGAGGAAGAGGAGGAGGATGAGGCGGCGGCCGCCAGACGCCGGCGGCTGAACAGGCAACGACTGGCCATCTGCACGGCCGTGGGCGACGTCGACTTCTACCTCTATGACGTGGACGCCCGGCAGGTCATCGGCGCCTTCACCGGCCACTTGGCCACCGTCACCACCGTCAAGCGCGACGGCGACCTCGTGGTACGGCCGTCTGACTGTCGCGGTACATGAAGGAGGACGAGCAGGCTGACGTGCGGCGTTGGCGGGGGAGCACAGCTGAGCGGGAGCGACGACAAGACGATCCGCGTGTGGAACTTGGCCACGCTCAAGTGCCTCTACACGTTCTCCGTGGGCGGGATCGTGTACGACATCCGCCTGTGCGAGAACAAGCTCGTGGCAGGCGTGACGGGCGAGCGGTCGTCCTTCCTGAGGGTGTGGGACTACACCAAGAAGACGCACATGATGGACATCCCGGTGGCGCAGGTCCCGCGCCGCATCTTCTCCATCACGGTCCTGCCCGACCGTATCTACTGCTGCACCAACGAGCGCATCACCGTCGTCGACTTCCGCGACGTCGATGGCGTGGAAGTCAAGTGCAAGCCCAAGAAGTCCAACCGCGCGCGGGCGAGACGCGAGAACTGCCTCCTCCAGTAGACGTTGAAGTTTGGAAGAAGAAGAAGGCGACCGCTGAAGCTTCAGGTTTGCGGCAAAATGAGAACTCGTTGTTGTTGGATTGTCAATCGTCATCAACGTACGTGCCAAAGCGACGCGCTTGCTCCTGCTTGCGCGCCTCGTTGATCTCCAGCGTGGCGCACTTCCTGAAGAAGTGGTATCGCTCGTCGACTTCGCCAAGCTCGAGCTGCAGGCCAACACGCGATGGCCGTCTAGTCAGAAGCTTCTCGCAGCGGACAGGGAGGAGGTGCGCACCGGTCGGTTGTACTCGAGTTCGAAGCAATAGGAGGAGATGCAGCGAGCCACACAGGGGGAGAGCGGGCGCGTGCTCTCATCGCTCCCGAAGCCCTCAATGACGTCCAGCCCGTCCCACGAGTCCTCACCGACTTCAGGCACGTCCGCCTGCATTCGGCTGTTGTCCCCGCACTCCTTGCGGCACACGACTTGCCGCTTCCTGAAGGTTCGGGACTGGTGTGCAAAGCCAGAACGTGCATGGGTAAGGTCTCGATGTGCGGGCATCAGTGGAGGGATTAAGTGGGGCTGCTACGCCGTAATACACGCCCTCACTCGCCACGGCCTCCATGCTCAGGTGCACCAACAGCAGTCCAACCAAAAGGCCCTGCGCAAAGGTCCCGGCGGAGCTCCGTCGTCGCGGCTGCATCGTCATCTTGCTCGCAGTCTGGCGGTCTTCCCTTTTTTTCTTTTCATTTCTCGTGGGGTGGCTGCATTGCTGAAATACTTGACCGTTCAAAGAAGCGAAGTTCCGTCGGCTGATGACGCCGCGACAGCGAGCTCTCTTGTCCGCAAGCCGAACAACCAAAAAACATTTTCTTCATCATTCGAATCTGATTCCAACGCGAATCCTTCGCCATCTTTTCCCTTCTCCCTCCCTCGTAGTAGTCTTCTTCTCAGCGCTTTACAAATGGACCAGTAGTACGTAATGACCTGTTCGGTTGTTTCGCAATTTCAGTACTTAAGATGCCTCCCCCCCACAAAAATGGCGCCCTTGCAGCGACCACTTGTTCAAGATTTTGCTCGTAGGCGACAGCGGTGTGGGCAAGTCTTCTCTGCTGCTCAGATTCACGGTATGGACTTTAGCCATGTAGCTACATCACCGAGCCAAGAGACGAGTGAGGCTCATTTGCCACATTTTCTTCATCTTGCAGGATGACATGTTCCAGGAGACTTTCATCAGCACCATCGGTGTTGATTTCAAAATCAGGAACGTAACCATCAACGACAAGGTCGTGAAGCTTCAAATTTGGGACACAGGTGCCGTGCTCGTTATCCCTCTCAACATTCTTCTTGCCCCGCTTCATGCTTTTGTTTGGGCTCATCGTTAACTCTTGCCAACTCGTACCTGCACGCATATCTGTTATGGATGTTGTGTTTTAAACGATAAAACAACGACAGCCGGCCAAGAGCGGTTCCGTACGATCACGAGCAGCTACTACCGAGGAGCGCACGGCATCATCGTGGTGTACGACATCACGGACCAGGCCTCGTTCAACAACGCCAAGATGTGGCTCAACGAGATCGAGCGCTACGCGTGCGGCAACGTGACCAAGCTGCTGGTGGGCAACAAGGCTGACATGAACAACAAGCGAGTCATCGACGCCACCACGGCCAAGGCTTTTGCCACGCAACAAGGCATGCTCTTCAGCGAGGCCTCGGCCAAGGCCGGCCAGGGTGTGGAGGACGCCTTCATGCACCTCGTCAAGGAGATCTTCGACAGGCGCGTCACCGTCAGCGAGCAGCAACAGAAGAAGCCCGAGATCGTGCTCGGCGCCGGCGAGGACCTCAACAAGAAGAAGGGCGGCTGCTGCGCTTGATGATGGTGAGGAAAGGAGACTCTTCCCCACCGTCCCTCTGCCGCTGCTGTTGTTGGTCGTGTAGTGGTGGTTGTTGTATTCGCTCTCTGTATGTAACTCGTCTTCTTCTTTCTTCTTGACGCTTTCTTCTTCAGAGGGGGAAGGCCCGGGCGTAGGCCAGGTCGATGGCCAGCTTGTAGCGGGCCAGGAGGTGCCCGCGGGCCGGCTTGTGGCTGGGCGTCAGCCCGCCGTTGGCCGGCGTCCACGGGGCGTCCGCGTCTTCCACGAGGACGAGGCCCGGCACGAGGTGCTCTGGCTGGCCGTGGCGAGCGGCGACCTCGCGCATGGCCCGCAGGACCGCCTCTGATGATGAAGCGCCGGCCTCGTCATCGAGCTTGTTGTGGTGAGGCACCACGACGGCCACGAGGCAGGGCTGCGTGCGCTCGCCGTGGAGAAAGATCTGGCGGATGACGTGGCTCGCGTGGGCGAGGTAAAAGGCCTCGAGCTCGCCCAGGGCCACCCACACGCTCCGTCCATCGATGTAGAGGTCGATGATGTTCTTCTTGCGGTCGATGATGCGGAGCTTGCCGACGGTGTCCAGCTCCCCGATGTCGCCCGTCATAAACCACCCGTCCTGCGCAAACGAAAACCAGCATCATGAGCGACCAAAAGACAAGATGACAACCAAAAGGGCCGCTCGTTCACCTGAAACGCTGCGGCCGTTGTGTCGGGTAGTCGATAGTAGCCGGGGCTCATGGTGGCCGTCTTCACACAGATCTCTGCCAGGCCCAAGCAAAGAGGTGTCAGTCCACACGCACACATACGACGCGCTGGATGGAGCATCTCGAGATGTACCGCCGCGCGGATGAGGCAGGTCGGCGGAGGTGTAGCCCATCTCGGGCACGTCGCGCAGCTTGACGGACACCGTGGAGGGAACCACTCCGTCGGTTGCCACACCCGGCGTCTGCCGTAAAACGCACACTGCCGAGTGAGGATGAGGTTACTCACGAGGAGGAAGAAGGGGATTAGGGCACCTCGGTGGTGCCGTAGGCGTCGACCACGGGACACTTGAAGCACTCGCGCAGAAAGGCCATCACCTGCGGACTTGTCGCCGCGCCGCCGGTGGCCACCTGCAGCAGACGTGTGCCGAGCACCCCGGCGAAGCGCTCCAGCACGCGCGCCTTTCTCTGACGTATCGCCTCCTCGGCCTCGTCGTAGCCGTCGGGCTTCTCACACGCGAGCGCCTCCTCGTAGTCGAGGTAGATCTTGGTCCACACGTGCGGCATGGCCACGAACAGCACCGGGTTGAGCGTCTGCGCATCGTCGATCACGTTCTCCTCGCCTTGCGAGCAGAACCCCACGCGCCCGCCGTTGGCGAGCGTCTGCCAGCACATGCCGCAGTCCATCCCGTGGGCCAGCGCCGCGTAGGAGAGCACCACGTCCGGCACCAGATATCTGGGCGCGTTGATGTTGTCGGTTCGCCAACCGGCGCGGGTGGCTATGATCCCCTTAGGCACGCCCGTCGTGCCGCTGCTGTAGATCAGCGAGAACAGCGACTCCTCGTTCGACGATGTGGCGTCGTGCGTCGACGCAGCGGCGTCATCGCTGGCCAGCTTACAGAGCCGAAGGGCGGCCCGCTTGGCTCGTCGCAGGGCGCGGGCCTCGAGGCGGCCCCGACGCCGCAGCCAAGCCAGCGTCTCCAGGCGCAGCGGGCGGTCAGCTGCAGCCAACATGCTCGCGTTCTTCTCCTTCCACTCGCGCAGCCGCCTGTCCTCTTGATTCTCAGCTTCGACGTCGTCGTGTTCATCGTGATCCTCATCATCGTCATCATCATGCTCGCGGAAGGAATGCGGGTGCTCGTCCATCACGTACACGCCCTTGAGGTGCGGGCAGCGGGGCGCCAGCGCCACAAACTTGGCAAAGTTGGCCCAGTCGGCCACCACATAGTCCGCCTCGGCGTTGTTCATCACGTAGGCCACCTACACCACGGCACGGACGTCAGCCCGCGACTTTACGAGTCGTTTGAAGGAACACACGTGTTCAAACTCACCTCGTCAAGCGGCCACGACGTGTGGAAGCCGACGGTGATGAACTGCTGCATGGCGCAGCCCAGGTCGGCCATCAGCCACTCGGGCCGGTTGCTGCTGCAGATGCCCACGAAGGTGCCCGGCTTGACCCGGAACTCGTCCTCCTCGTCGTCGGTCTCCACGGGTAGGAGTGTCGCCGCATCGTCGCGCGCCAGCCAGGCCAGGCCGCAGCCGATCTCGGTCGCTGGCGCGTAGACCTGCCCGTAGGAGAGCCACTCGTAGGGTCCCCACTCGCCGTCGATCGGGTCTCGTCGGCGAACGCCCAGGCACGGTCGCCGGGCGTAGACGTTGAGCATCATGTGGACGCTGTCCGCCATGTCGGCGGCCTCCAAGATCGGGTCCCTGCATAGTCACGTACGTGTGAGGCTCATCAACGCGACCAACGAGGATGCTTTGTCCTGTCGACTGACCTCAGGAACACATCGACGTTGTCCTCCTCGACATGGAACTGAAGGTGTGACAGATGGGGATTGTGCTGTAGAAGAAGCTGCTTTGCCGTCTCATCTGTTACGCACAAGCCCGTCCTCATGAGCATCGGGCAAGGCGCGAGAGAGGTGGGAGCAGGACCTGCTTGTACGCAGTGCCACACGGCCTCCCAGCATCGGTGGCAATCCGTGCACTGGTCCGAGCGTGGCGTCTCCAGGCAGTGGAACCGTCGAATGCCTTCACCCTGTGCGGGCATGTTTATCAGCTCTTGGTCAAACACTCTCTCAATCGCTGCAGCTTGCTGCACCTTGGCGCCGTCCTGGATCTCCCAGCCACAGGAAAAGCACTCGCTTCCCCACACGTTGTTGCCCTCGGCGTCGAGGATGCGCCCGCCCTGCGCCGCGAGATCATCAGTGACGCAGCCGTGGCGCGAGCAGGCAGAATAGCGCACCTCGAGAGGCACGACGGAATGCGGGTCATCGGCGTTGATCGCCGCACACTGCTGGAGCTGCCAGGGCACGCGCATGCGACGGCCCAGACGCTCGCTGGCAGCATCGCACTCGGCCGTAAGCTGGTCGAGCGTGTTGTTGAAGGCGTCGATCGCCTGTTGCCGCTCCGCATAGCCTGGCGGGGCCTCGCGTAGGCCTTCCAGCTCTCGGCGCTTGGTTGTGATGGCGGCCTTCTGGGCCTTGGCTTCTTCGAGGAAAGCCGACAGCAGCAGCTCCTGTGTAGGTACCTAATGGTGAGCACATTTAAGTGGAAGTGAGGGTCATGACCCTTACCTGTGATGGTCCTGCGGCTTCCGGGACAGTTGTCATGCTCTCTACGATGGCCAACAGCACCGAGGTGTGATGTTCTTTGACCTGCCGCAGCTCGGCCTCCAGCCGACGTGCTACGACGCCACCTTCAAGCCGCATCTGTTCATCCTTCTCTTGCACCAAGCGGCCAGCCTGCTTCAGCTGGTCCACCAGGAGTAACCCAGTGGCTGACAGACCCTCCAGCGCAGCCATGTACACGGACAGTTGTGCTTGCACCTGTTCCCCCATGTTCCCCTTCTTCTCCTTCTTTCCTCTTTGGTGTCTATCCACGAGCGGAGGCGAGCACTGCGGTTGCTGGCCTTCGCTTACCTGAACAAAGAGATCATACCAAAACCAGGATGGGAAATTGGTTTTCTGATATTTTCTTTCTTGCTGTGTTGCGCGTGTGCCCATTGGTTGGAGTATTGTGATGAAGGAAACGGGCATGGAGGTTCTCGTGCGCTCCCCGCAGCTCAACCGGTTTGTCGTTGTTGCACTATCCGTAGCAAGTACCTACCGGAACAGTCCCTCCCTGACATCATGAAGTTCGTCCTGTTCGTTCTTGCTTTCTTCGCGGTCGCTGTTGCCTGCATTGCGGCCACGCCGTACGTCGTTGCTCCGCTCTTTCTCTCCTCTCTTCTTGCTGGCGCACAACAAACGCTGACATCTCTCCTCCGTTTCTAGTGCGGCCGAGTGCACCATTGAGTTGGGCCTCCAGTGCGCTGCTGCCATCGCCAACTGCCTTCCGCAGTGCCAGGCCTTCGCGACGAACCCTTCTGCTTGCTTCGCTTGCTTGGGCACCAACGTGCACCCGTGCTGCCCTTGCATCCAGTCCGCTTTCCCCGGCATTGACTGCTAATTCATGTAAATCACAGATGTTTCAAAAATCTAGTTTAATTCATCTGTCGGCCACAACAAAAAATAGAAATAAAACTAAAAACAGACAAGAAAGAAGAAAAATAAACAAGGCCAGATGCTGCAGTTCCTCGTGGGCTTGGTGCTTGTTGGTTTGGTGCTGGCGTATGGACTGCGATGGACGTGGCAGGCTCGCCCGGCAAAGCGAATCAGCCCGCAAGGCAAGGCCTTCGTTGTAACCGGTGCTGCTTCTGGCTTTGGCAAAGAAGGTGCCCACTCGTGCATTCAATCTTAACAAGTACACGCATGAGTCGAGGCTGCCTAACTCATGTGCACAAACCAGTGACCAAGATGCTCGCTGACCTGGGTGGCTATGTCTTCGCCGTTGACATCAATGAGGAACTACTCAACCGCGAGTGGCAAGGCAAACCCAACGTCCACCCCCTCAAGTAAAGCACGCCCTTTAGCACTCCTTCGTCATTTTCAGCTTCGAGCTCACGTTGTGTGATGCAGAGGAGACGTGACCGACATGCGGTCCATCGAGACCCTCGTGCACGAAGTGAGAAGCAGCGGCAAAGGCCTGCTCGGGTACACATCTATGCAGCCACGAGTGGCTCGTGGTGATGGGCCACCAGTGCCTCACTTGGCCTGACCTTCTGTGCAGGCTCTTCAACAACGCCGGTATCGCGCACCCTGCGGTATCGATGGTCGACGCGTCCGAGGACATCATGGTGAGGACGATGAACGTGAACTGCTTCGGCTTCTACCGCATGGCCAAGGCCTTCTTCCCGCTTCTCAAGGAGGAAAACGAACGCCTGCGCGCGGCGGGGCAGGGCTCGTGCGCCATCGTCAACATGACCTCCATGGCCGGTACGTCACCCTTCATGCCCTTCTGGGAGTAGCGCCTCCTGTTTGATCAGGATCTCACAAGGCCTTCTCTACGGCGGCATAGGGCTCGTGGCGGTGCCGCTGCTGGGTCCGTACTGCGTCTCCAAGCACGCCGCAGAGGCGTACAACGCGGTGCTCCGGCGCGAGCTGCGAAGCTTTGGCATCCGGGTCTCGGCCATCGAGGTCTCCTCCCTTCTCTTCCCGCAGTCGGGGACTATCCGTCAATGTTGTTGATTGGCCCACTGAGGCGAGTCAGCTCACACTGCGCGTTACGCTGTCGTGGACATGTGTGCAGCCGTCGTTTGCCAACACGCCCATCATGGCCTACGCCCGTGAGCTGCTGGACAGCTCCGAGGCAAGTTCAATCTGCCCATGATCGCCATCGAAGGGGAACTCACTGCCCCTCACACGACGTGTCACAGGAGTGCTGGCGGCAGTTGGCCGACGCGCAGAGGACCCTCGTGTCCAACACCAACCTGATCGACCCCATTTTGGTGGCCGAGAAGTGACGTCTTCGTCGTTCTCGTCCCGCAACTAGTTCGTCTGCCTCAGCGCTGACTTGCCGGCCGGTGCGCCACAACAGGGTGGTGGAAGCGCTCCTGCTCGAACCCGCTCCTCCGCGCACCATCATCGGCTCGACTGTGGAGACCATCATCGTACGGCAGCTTTTTTCTCTTCTTCCCACGCACGATTGACCGATCATCTACGACCCACACACTGCGCAGGGCAAGTACCTGATTCACGTTCTGCCCGAGTCCGTGCTCGACGCGGCGCTCACCGATGGTTTGCTCGATCGAGCCAGGCAGGTCCGGGCCAGGCTGGAGCAGACCCTCCCACACCCGAAGCACGAATGACAAAGGCAATGGAAATGGGTCCCGCTTGTCCGTCCATGTCCTGTACATAAAGTTCTTCACTTGCGCCCCTGGCTGGGCGCCAATACGTTGGGGGGGGGGGCAACACCAGACCCTCTTGTCCAAGCAGCGTCAGCTGGTGCAGGAAGGAGACTTCAATTACCGACGAGGGAGCAAGAAGGGCTTTAAGTCCGGTCTCCACTTCTTCCTCTTCAACGACATGCTCCTGCTGGCCCGACCGCGCTCGGCCGTCGGCCGCGTGTCGTCCCTCATGACGGGCTCCGACGCGTCGTGGAAGATGGCCGCCTACGCACAACGTTAACGCAGTTTCCAGGCACCGTTCGGTTAGAGCGAAAAGTTGAAAGACGCACTTGGAAGAGGATGCAGCAGTCGTCAGGTTCCTCTGGCCCTCCTTCGCCCTCCTCTCCACGGCAGTCTGTTTCTGCGGGAGGGGGCGACGCGTCTCCGGTTCCCCAAGGAAGCCCCAACCCTGAAAGCGACCGGGGGACGCCTCGTCTCTCGCTTGCGAACGTCAATGCAAACAAATCTCGATCCCCACGAACACCACACACGGCGAGGGAGTTGAGTTCATCCTCGGAGGTGCGGAATCGACACGAGCGATCGCAGAGCGTACCCCATAATCAACATCAGGTGCTCAATCGCGAGCCCTCGCCACAACAGAAGCAGCAGGGCCGCAGCGCTCAATCGATCCCACGGCAACCTGAGCTCAGCGTCGAAGATCTCGACGAGTCGATGGCGCGCATGAGCATGATGCATAGTCACCACCAGCAGACCTCCCCGCTGTCCAGAGACTCGGGCGGTGAAGGCAGCGCAACCTACATCGGGCAGCTCAACGAGCACAACCAGTTTCACGGCATGGGCAGCATCGTGTGGCCCGACGGCCGTCGGTACGTGGGCCAGTGGCGCGACAACATCATCGAAGGTACTGGCGTCATGCGATGGGAGGACGGCTCCGTTTACAAAGGCGACTTCCGCAACGGGCTCGTGCGTCGCCCTTCGCCCCCCTCCTTCTACACGAATCATATTCTTGTGGCTGACGTCAACGTCCCCCCACCTCCAGAGGGACGGCAGGGGCGTGCACACGTTCGCCGATGGCGGCGTGTACTCGGGCTACTTCCGCGAGGGCAAGCGCCACGGATGGGGCAGGCGCGTCTACGCCGATGGCCGTGTCTACGAGGGCGACTACCGCGACGAGCTGCAGGACGGCACCGGCACCATGACCTGGCCCGACGGCAGCGAGTACAGGGGTGGGTTCAAGCAGGGGCGCAAGCACGGGCACGGGCGCATGTACTGGGCACACAACGGCGAGAGCTACGAGGGCGACTGGTTCCAGGACTCGCGGCACGGCCAGGGCGTGCGCGCGTACGCCGACGGGCGGATCTACCAGGGCTCGTACTACAAGAACATGCAGCACGGCTTGGTACTCGAGCGTGGCATCGTTGTGCGTGTCATAGAGGTGGTGGTGCTCATGCGGCTTGTTTGCTCCTCCGCCAGGGCGAGCTCAGGGGCGTCGATGGGTCGAGCTTCATGGGCAAGTGGTACGAGGGGAAGCGACATGGAGAGGGCCTGGCCGTTGATAAGGACGGAGTCGTGGCGGTTGAGGTTCGTCGACCGCGCCTTACCTGTCTGTGCAGCTCCTGTGTTTCCCCTTTGAAGTTGTTGTTTGGCACCATGGTGGGAACAGGTGTGGAACCAGGGGACGCTGGTGGCCGAGAGGGCACTCGAGGGGTTCAACATCAAGCCTCTGCTGCCAGCATCCAGCGCCTCACCTCTGCGCTTGTCGAACAGTACAGGCGCGCCGGCCAAGTCGACGCCACAGGTGGAGGACGAAGCAGTGGAAGCAGAATCTGACGAAACTGGGCCCTCGTGAGGGCCATGACGACCTCTCAAGGATCCTTGAAAGATGTAAAGTGGCCGTTTTTGGGTGCTGAAAGCAACATTTTTTATGTTCACGTAAGGCGCGTGTTGTCTCTACAAACGCGCTGTCGTCGTTCTAGGCTTGTTTTTTATGACAGGGGTAGAGGAAGGAAGCAGGCCGATCAGTAGGCCACAACGCGCCTGGCACGGCGCCTCTCGCGGTAGTGCCTCAGGGTGAGCACGCCAGCAATCGCGATGAGCATCTTCTTCAGCATGTTGTTGACTGCGGAAGTAAAAGCGAACAACAAATCAGCACTAGACAAAAGGGTATTAACACGAAGGAGGAAAAGGTGGTTCACCTAGTGGAGGTAGTGGAAAGGGTGGTGTTGTTGTTGGTGTTGTTCTTGTGGTTATTTACAAGTTGAGAAGGAGGCAAACTATAAATACTGAGCTGCTCCAGGTGGTCGTTCGAATGTTCAGGAAAACGAACGGGGAACACGACCACGGAGTCAGGACTGTTGTAAAGATCACTCGCTTCTCTTGCGTTATGCGCCGTCGAGGTCACTCGCTTGGTGTGCAGGATGGCTGGTTTTACTGGACTTTTCTCCGTCTCTAGTCTGTTCCGTGGAAAGCCGCTTGTCGACATGAATTTGCACGTCAGCAGCCTTCTTAGATGGATGCCCTGCCTTCCTGGTTGTTTGCCTCTTGCGGGGCCGCAGTGGCAGCAGCGAGGGCGGCCGCGGCAGCCTTCCTCTTGCGGCGGTCGCGGGCCTTCTTCGAGCTGCGACTGGCCCGCTGTTCTCGTTGTTCGGCGGTTAACAACGGGTCGCCCGCAAGTGTGGACGGGTTGCCCCAGGCGCTGTTCTTGCCCAGCTGGGCAAATGGCTGCTGGGCTTGTCTCATTCTCTCCTCTGTACTCGCACCACAAGCGCGAGTGAGTGGATGCTGAGGCTCTTTGACGTTAACACCGTCATGGATTCGGGGGCGCACCTTGAATGCCCCGATTGTAGTCCTTGAGCCATGTGGCCACTGCAGATATGAAAACAAAACTCAGTTAAACAACCAGAGACAGGTGTGAAGGAGGGGCAAGCGGTACTGCCAGAGGGCAGGTTGTCTTTGATCCTCTGCACGGCGGTCAGGATCTTGCGGCGATCGCTCGCATCCGCGATGCCTATGCGCACCAGGAAGACATCACGTTAGCAGACAGGTGGCGTGATGACCCCAGTGAGGAAGGAGCTTGTGGGGGGAGTTACCCATCTCGATAAGCTGATCGTCCTGGAGGAGGGACAACATGTCGACACTGATTCCATGCAGGGCGAAGAGCTGCGCATAGCGCTCCATCCCGAGCTCCTGTCCGTGCGTCAGTTGTATTAGATTGATATTAAAGAAGAAATAGACATCATTTTGTGATGCATGTTTCTACACAAGCATGTACCTGCAGGAGAGACGCAGTGGCCGAGTAGTAGTACTGAAACTCTTTCATCTCCTTGAGAGCGTCCTTCATCTTGGTGCAGTCTGGTCCAGTACCCACCAGCTCCTCGACGTCCTGTTATGAAGGTAAGACTTGGCAGCGGAGAAGGCTAGAAGCTGAAGGATGAGCAACCTTGTCGAGCAGGAGCGTGAGGTCTTCGAGGTCGGTGAGGCCTCTCCGGGCAAAGGTGAGATTGTATCGCTCCATCTCGAGGTCGCGTAGCCAGTAGGTCATCGCTGGTCACGTGAGTGAGCGCCGATGGAGTCAGCTCTCTCCCTTCTGCCGTAGCGCTGAACAAGGAAAAATCCAACGGATGTACCTTTGACGCAGTAAGAGGGGGACGTCTTGAGCGCCTGCAGAGCTTGCAGCAAAATCTATTCATTCGAGTGGTTATGAATGAAGAGTGGCGGAGTGGGGAGAAAAAGGAGAAGAAGTACCTGGTCGTCGTGCGTGACGCCCATCTCGTCGATGATGAAGAAGTTGACAAACGGCAACGCGTAGTAGGGGATGTTGTAGCGGCTAAAGTGGAACGAGTACTTCTCGAAGCCGTTCGTGCGCAGCCATGTGAAAGTCTCTGTCGGGGCGGCGTCCCAGAACAAACTGTCAGCCCCCAACTAATCGTAGAAGGGGATTGGCGGCGGAGAACCAAACCTTCGACGGAAGAGAAGCGTCGGTATTTGTCCAGCTCGTGCCACAGGCGGTCCAGGTCAGTCGGATCGGTGATGCCCAAGTCCTCGCAATCAGCCTCCTCCATGGTGCGCAAATGGTTCAACGTGATCCCCTCTGCGCCGGGCGCAGCGTGGTCTCGGGTGAGCCCTCGGCTCGTGCCATTTTACCCACGCCAGCCCGGCAATACCTTCAGCAAAATTAGGCGCGTAGGTGCCCAGGCCCAGGCAGTCCAGCCACGACCCAACGACTGAGGAAACCAAGCTAAGGATCGTCGCTTTGCGTAGAGAAGAAGATTGGTAAACACGCAGACACACACGTACATTCCTCGGGCTCGGATTGGATGAACTGGTGGACGGCCTGCATGAGCGCGGCCATGGCCGCGCTGCCCTCTTCGATTCCCATCCTCTGTAAGCTGGGCTCGCGCAGGAAGGGCAGCGCGAAGAAGTCGTGGATGCCTGTCGTGCCATGCCGAGCCACGGTGAGCTCACTGTGGGAGGGATGAAGACCGAGAACCACAAGCATACCATGATGTGCAAAGGTGTTGGAGTACTGCTCGAGGCCCAGACGCCGAAGCCAGACGTCTATAGCTGTATGATAAAGACAGGCCGCGCATGTAAGCGAAACAGGTGGCCGCTCGGGCGAAGGCGAACGTTACCATTCTCTTTGTAGGCGGGCTTAATAATGAAGGTCTTCTCGCCCACAACGAGCCTTCGTTCGGGCACCAAGGCGAGGCTCATCCTGCAACGTCGTTGGATCTTGGTGTTGTCAGTGCCGTAGAGCTGGCTGCCCTCGTCGCCGAGCTGCTTGAGCAGGCTCGAGAGGGGCTCATCTTTGTCAAACTCGAAGAGGTGGCTCTCGAAGAAGCACTTCATGCTCGTTGCCGTTCGGTCAATCTTCACGACCTTCTCTGCGGTCGCACCTGCCGACAGCGCAACACTGGTCGCTGAGCTGGGCGCGGTCTTGGGGCTGCTCAGCTCATCTAGCCTTTGCACCAGCATTATGGGTAGCTGCAATTCTTTCTTCTTCTCGTTTGGCAGATTTCTCCATTGCTCGAGGCTTGTCACCCAATTCGTACTAAGCTTGTCGATTACTCGCCTTACTTCCTCTTGCGTTCGCTTCAATTCCTGACCGATTGCCGTCACTGCTTGCGCTAACGAAGCCGGCTCAGTCATGTTGTTGTGTTCTCCTTGTTGTTCCTCCTCTGGGTGGCGCTCTACCGTCTGATCTTCCATCTGCATCTGTGTGATCCACTGTTTAATATTTATTTCCCCTTTTTGTTTCGCTCAAAATTTCTGTTCTGCGTCCTTGTGCTCGTCTGAAGCTTCCAGCTCCTGGTACTCGAGCACCAGGTCGCCCACCACTTCTCTGGCTTCGGCGTATTCCATTTCATCACATCCATGATCATAGAACCTGTCGTGCAAGCAAGCCTTGAGACGTCAGAGCGTTGAACAATCAGGATGTAGCGCAGAGCGGACTGTACGTACGTGAACGCTTTGCGCCTGAACAGCGCGGAGAAGGACGCGCACCAGGCCTCCAGGGAATGTCGCACGCTAGTTGAATTAGAGATCAGCGTTCCGCTGCCCCGGAGGAACTGCCTGTCCTCTTCCTCGACTAGCGTCGTAGTGGCCACAGAAGGGCTGTTGTACCGCCACGGATGCCAACGCCCGAAGGAGTGCTTGGCATTATCGGGAATCCAGGACACATACCAGGGCACCACCACCTCTCCCTCACCTTCGGACGAAATGTTAGGCATGGTGATGTCGCGGCGTTGTACGGTCGCTAAGAGCTCCTCGATTTGGCTGAACATCATCCCTGCGCTCTGCTTGGACGGCTCGAGTTGAAGGTGCGCATGGGAGACGAGCATGCGGCCCGACATCCACTGGGATCGGGGAGCCAGCAGGTTGCTATCGTAGTAGAGCGCGTCCACTATGGTTTCCGACGTCGATGTTGATGGAGGCCAGGAAGGAACGTGGTTGAGCGAGAGAAGAGAGAGTCGCGAGACGGGCACCAATGTCTGAGCAAGGCTGCGCAGTGAACTCGGCTCGTAGTTGCCCTGATGCTCGGTGGAGAAGCGTAGAGGGTTCGTGACCTGTGCGTAGAACAGACGTTTGTAATGAAATGACATCCTCTAACCTGCCGGCACTACGAACCCCGGTAAACGCTCGCGCAATGAAATGACTTGGCTGGACCGAACGCCCGCAGAGCTCACGAACGCGCTGATGACACAACGTCAAGTTGATCTCCAGCTGATGTAGCATAAAAGAGAACTCCTCTGTTGGGGTACCTTCTCGCTTACGTAGAAGCACAAATCCGTCGCCTCGGTCATGTGGTGCAGAGTGAGGACGACATTATCTGTGCTTGCGTCGCTATCAGAAGATGCTGTGCTATGTGTATGGCATCATTGTATGTCGCTCGGAGGGAGGTACAGGGGGTGAGAGCGTCTGGATTGGGATCGGGAATCACGGACAGCGCAGAGAGGATTGTGCCCGAATACTCCTCCCGCAGGCGCGATAGAAGCAGACTCGTGAACCCGCCACCACATGCACCAGCAAGGTCGTGGAACAGTTGGAAGCCTTGTAGCGTGTCGGCACGTTCGGACTCCCGCCTTATCAGGTCAAGCACGCTCTCGATAGACTCGGCGCCCAACAAATAGTGCCCATTTGACCAGTAGCCATGAACCACCTCACCGGTCGTGTAAAAGAGGCTTACGTGTGGGTCATCACCACATGGCCAAGTCAACTCTCATGTAGTTTCAACTACATAAGTATAAATGAAGAAGAACAGCAAAGCGCGTACTTGGACTTGTCGAATAGAACGCTGGCGGGGTACTGCGAGGTATACCCCGCCCCACACCCCGTTTCCAGATCGATGAAGACAGCACGAGCCTTTACCGGTTGATCGGATCGTTCTGTGCGTGTGTGTGAGTGGAGATTTGGCTCGTCCTGCACAACACCCGCCGTACCATCACACTCAGACTCCCGAAAGTGGGAGCCAAGACCGTAGAGCGCGCGTGGCGGTATCTTTTGGTTGATCACCGAACCAGGTGCGAGCAAGCTGTGCTCGAGCGCCACCTCTTCCACGTACGAAGCGAGCAGTTTTTCGCCTGGTGGGGAACAATGAGCATCTCTTTGAAGACCTTTAGCAACAACCAAGGAGACACCTTTAGCTCCGACGCCGGTCTGGATAATAGCCGATGGACCCAAGGGGCCCACATTGCGCACCTGCGAGTGTTGCCAGCGCTGCCGGGACAAGAGGCGCCACTGGTGGGCGAGGGCGGCAGAGCGTAGGGGCGCAAAAACTTCACCATGGCAAGGCTCCGTGAGGGCAGACTCGCTGCCCAGCACAAGGGCGCAGAAGGTGCGGCACACCTGGGCTAGCCGCACGGCCTCAGCCAACGAGTCGGGCGCTAACTGCACCAACACGAGCCACCAGGCCTCTCCAGGCAGCAGCTCCAGTGCATGCCTCTCTTTTACCTCTGCCTGTTCTGCCATTTTTAAGAAATAAATACAGCACAGAAACAAAAAGCAACACAAAAAACAAAACAAAAAAGAAGCTTGGGCCAGGACGATACATGGGAGGTGGCCTTCAAAGAGCTGACAACAATGCAGAAGAAGTTTTGCAAAGTTAAGGATGTAGGTGACAAGTAGCACCACACGCAGCGGGTTCTTTCACCTTTGGAATGTTAAGCATTCCAAGCGGTGCCCCGAGCGACCAAGCCTCCACAACGTGCAACAACATAAGAACCAACAAGAAAGAATAGAGCGAACACACCGCCACGCAATGGATCAAATTGAGAACTTGCGCGACGGTGGTGTTCAGCTTGTGGCCCTGTTACAGTGCGTCCTTCCTCTTTCGTTCTTCTTTCAATCTTCGCCCCCCCCCCGGCCCAAAGTCCAGCGCGCTGACAAGGCGCTGCTATGGTCTATTTTCTCTATCCTTGTCCCAAGGGCCTGTGTTGGCATTCAACCGTCAGAGGAGCAGAAGCGCAGCGTGAGAGACATGATGATGGCCACCTCCTCCGCGCTCGAGCGGCTCGCGCCCACGCTCAAGTCACACGATCCGGCCTTGGCCGACCGTACGCCTCATTTCCTCCCCGCGTCTCTCGTTGACCTCCTCTTCCTCGGCCCTCCTCTTTCCACGCCTGTTGTCGCTCATGTGTGCGCACATGACTGCTCTCACCAGAGCTGATTCGGGGCCAATACGAGTTCCTCAAGAGCGTGAAGGCAGCACTGATGACGGGCGCCGTCCAGCCCGAACTCCTCCAGGGTACATCATCAAATAAGTACCAAAATTGAAGTGTTTTAAAAAATAATAATAATAATTTGATTTTTTCTAATATTTTTATGATTCTACAAACCAGAGGCCAGAATGGCGCGTCAGGGTTCAGAGGAACACCTGCACGCGGCGCGCACTCTGCTCCTGGGATTCCAGTCCCCGCGCGGCCTGTCCCGGCCGGGCGCCGCCCTGGCCGCCTCACCCGCCGTACCGGCGACGCGGCCCTATCGGTCGCCCTCGTCACCCGCGCCCGTGACCTCGTCATCTTCTTTGTCCCCGCGCGGCCCGAGCGCCGCACTCGCCTCACCCCGGATCCCGCCGACACCGTCGCCGCTCTCCCCGCGCAGCCCACCGGCCCTCTCTCCGCGCTTCCCGACTACAGGCCTGGCCTCGCCCCGATCACCACCCACACTCACCTCGCCCCGCTCGCCGCCCATGCTCGCCTCGCCCCGCTCGCCGCCCGCGCTGGCCTCGCCCCGATCGCCGGCCTCGATCGCGTCGCCCGTGAACTCACCAAGATTCGCGGGCCCGACGACGACGCTGCCGACATCGCCGCGGCCGGTGCCGGCCGGGCGTGTCTGGGAGGAGGAGGACCGGCTCGTGTGCGAACGAGCCATGGCGGGCGTGGAAAAGGCCCTTCGCGTGCTCAAGATTCTTTCCTCCGGCGAGGCCCGAGCGCACGCCAAGGTGCGCCCATGACCGCTTCCTCCCATGCTCATGATTCTTGAGTGGAATTTCACATATGCACGGCTTGGGCGAGCAGGAAATAGCGGAAATGACGCGCGAGGGACTGTCGGACCTGACGCTTGTGGGCAACCGGGCCCAGGCCCTCGGGCTCGATCTGCCCTCGGCCACGCTCAAGGCCTCCTCCGCGCAGCTGACCCAACTCATCCGCGAGACGTAGGCCACGCCCCCCCCCCCACGTCGCCCTAGCGTGGGCTCGACACTAAGCCCGGCTCCTCTGTGTGTGCACGATCCACAGGCTCGTGGGCCAGTACGCCGAAGAGGAGGGCGAGAGGATCGCCAAGGACTTGGCCATCAGCGTGCGCGCCATCATGTTCTCGCCCTACTTCAACTCGGTCCGCGCGGTGCGCGAGCAGGACGAGGACAAGCCCGAGACCGAGGACGTGGAACCGCCTCGGCCCGTGCCCATTCCCCTGCCGACGCCGATGTCGATGCCGGTGCCCGTGCCCGTGCCGGCCGCGACGCCCGTGGAGCCTCAGGCGCTCAAGCAGTCCTTCCGGGCACTGGACTCGGTCCTCGCCCGACGCAAGCTGCAGTTTGCCGACGAGACCAAGACCGGCGATGACCACAAGGACAAGGACGAAGACGAAGACGACGACGAGACCGAGGACGAACCGGCCGAAGGGAGCGGACCCATTCGCGGGTCGCAGTTGGTCCGCGCCCACTCCCTGTACGCCCGACGGCCGACGGTCACTGGCATCGGTCCGTCCGCGGCCCCGGCGACGCAGCCGGCGCCGCAGGCCCAGCGGCTCACGGTCAACCTGGGCGCGCTGCCGCATGGGACCAACCTGCGCTCGTCCAACTCGATGCCCGAACGGACGCCGTCGCCGCTCTCCGGTGGGCGGCTACCGTCGTCGCCGTCGTCCTTCAAGCCGCCGGTGATCAGCGCCAGCGACGAGCGGGCCGTGGGCAAGCGGCTCACCGTGCGCCGGCCGGTCTTCCTCACGGGCGCGCTCGAGGCCACCCGCTTCACCATCGGCGGCAACATCAGCTTCCGCGTCACGGTCAACAACATGCACAAGCGGCCGGTCAAGGGCGTGATGCTGAAGCTCTACAAGCTCACGGCCAGCTTCACCTACAAGCACCACAAGTCGAGCGGCGAGAGCGAACGGCGCGTGGAGTCGCGCCACCGCGTCCGGGTGGCCGCCGAGCGGGCCGCGCCAGAGGGCTTCCCCGTGCAGCAGGGGCGCCAGTGGGCGGGCCTGATCGAGTTCAAGCTGCCCCGCAGCTTGCCGCCGTCCATCGTCGCCGACTCGGCGGCCACCTACGAGATCGTCTACTTGGCCAAGCTCAAACTCCTCCCCAAGAGCTGCGCCATCGAGCTCGGGCCCTTTGAACTGCACGAGGCCTGACCGAACCAACGTTTGTCTGCACAAAAAAACTTCTACTTTTTCTTTTCTGTTGGCCACATCGCTGCTACTCGTTGCTTGTGGAGAAGGCGTTGGACGCGATGCGGCGAATGGCCTCGAGCGTTTGGATGTAGTCATCAAAGGCGAGGCCGTCCACCGAGCGAATGCACTGGCCCAGCGGACCGTCGACGGCGCCCGCCGCGAGCACGGCGTCGAGGATGTCGCTGTCCTGCTCGCGCGTGACCAGCATGTCCTCCTGCAGCGCCTGTTGCTGCTCGTCGGCCGCGGCGTGGAGCAGCTGGAGTGACGCCGCCAGCGCGTAGCCGCCCCAGTTGGAGACGCCCGTGACGACCAGGTGGTCCGTGGCCGTGGCGCAGGCGATCGTCTCGCCGTCCGGGACGTGCTTCTTCACCAGCTCGGCCACTTTGCCCATCCCTGCGCCTCGCGCGGGTGAGCGTCGCTGGACTTGAGGGAAAGAGGAACGCAGAGAGGTGGTCGAGTACCGATTTCGTTGCCGCCGTCGCCGATGCCGGCGGTGCCCAGGTGCTTGACGTCACGACAGAAGCGGAAGAAGCGGTCGATCGGGGCCGTGAACGCGGTGATGTCGCGCGCCCGCATGTTGTAGTACTTCCCGTCGGCCGCCGCGCCCTGCGGACGAGGTCATCAATCGCATCAAGGTGAGGAGGAAGGACCACGTTGGGACAGGACGAGTTGTGTGGTTGGTCATTAACGTACGCAACGCTCGATGGAGACGAGGTAGTCAAACGACTGGGCGGCCTTGTCAAAGTAGGCCGACCACTCCTCCTCTCCGCCGGGAAGGGTGAGCGGGAAGAGGTGGAGCGGCTCCAGAGCGCCCTGCAGGCCGCTCTTCTCGGTGGCGAGCTCCATCATGCGCCGGCTGGGCTCGTCGGTCAGGATGGTGACCCGTTTGCCCAGCTTCACCAGCGCGCGGGCGCTGTACAGGTCCAAAGAGAGGTCGGTCAGTCCATCGACAAGCTCTTAAGAGCGCAGCAGGAAAAAGGTGCGCACATGGCGAGGGCGCCCAACGGGCCGTCGGTCTCGGGGACACCGGCGCTCAGGATGTAGAACCTGGTGTGGGCGCACGACGGCGAGTGAGAGCTGTGCAATCCGAGTTCTGGAGAGGAGGAGGAGGCTACCCGGTGGCGATGCCCACGCGGCGCACGTCGGGGTGGTAGAGAGCGGTGGCCGCACGATGCAGCTCACCCTCCATCGCCAGCGGTCCGATGCCCCGGTTGCCTGCATCAACCAACAGATCAAGGAAGGAAGACGACCGTCAACTCTCCGCAGTGCGGAACTGTGCCCCTTAGAAAGTTGCGCACCTGGGTCGGCGGCAATGAGTCGCTCAACTTCACGGATGGCCGACACAGCAGCTCGCTTCCTCCCCTCCATCACGTGGTTTGCGTAAATGAATTATTTTTGATTTATTTTATTGTTAATTAACAGAGAAATGTTTTTCTCTCTGTTTTTGTGTTGTGGAGGGCGAACGAGAAGCACAAGGAAGGGACGGTGATGGTGTGTTGGTGTTATATTGGTTGTTGTTGACCAAAGTATACATGATGCCCGCCCGCACCCCGCCTCCACCGCTTCAGCCCCCGCGGCGCGTCCAAGATGGAAAACCTCTCCTCCGCTCCCCCAAGCCTTCTCTCCGCGCGTCCCTCTTCCGTCGCTTCGCCGTTTGTTGTTCTTTCTTGTTGTTGTTGATGATGGTGATGAAGATGGTGATTGTGTGTTCTCTGCTTGGCGAAACGGCGGCGAGGAACGGCTGTTCTTCGCTTTTCTTCTTCTTCTTCCCTCCTCCTTGTCCTCGAGGCCTCGCCAGAGAGGGGTAGCCCGCGGGTGGCTTACTTGTCCACGACCTGGCCCTTCTCCTTCTTGCGCACCTTGTTGTACTCCTGCAGACGGATCAGCGATCCCTTGACGTCCTTGTCCACAGCTCCGCCCTGTTTGTTGGTTTGGTTGGTTAGACTTGGTCAGGTCGAGGCGAAACACAAGGGAATCGAGATGGAGGGAGGACGAACGGTGATCCAAGAGTGGGCGAGGCACTTCTTGGCCGAGAGACGCTCAGCGGGGTCCTTCACCAACAGCTTCCTGATCAGGTCCTTGGCTGTTGTTGTTGTTGTTGTCCGTGGAAGGATCAATATAAAACTCTCAGGTAAAGAGCAGCGAGTGGTGTTATTGGTACCCAGGTCGGAGATGTC
Organism: Acanthamoeba lenticulata; assembly: GCA_002179805.1. Lineage (NCBI taxonomy): Eukaryota > Discosea > Longamoebia > Acanthamoebidae > Acanthamoeba > Acanthamoeba lenticulata. Next base: position 24,513 of record NAVB01000498.1, on the reverse strand, counting down.
ATCCCACACGGGGTCATCAAAGTCGTACTTGGCCTCGGTGATCTTCTTGAAGATCTTGGGCGGCGACTCATCGTAGAACGGCGGGTATCCGCTCAGCCTGGTGGCATGGCAATGAACAGCATTAGCCTCGACGAGAGAGGAAGAGGCAAGGCTCTAGCGAGAGATAGACTGCGAAAGGGTGCGCGTACAAGATGTAGATGATGACACCCACCGACCACATGTCGACGGCGTTCGTGTACGAATCCTCGGTGAGCACCTCAGGAGCTGAACAAACCACGAGTGTTGTTGTGAGACGTTGCTGAAGAAAGAAGGCCCAGAGGCGGTGAGTTTAGAAAGAAAGGGATCATACCAACGTAGCCGGGCGAGCCGCACGATGTGACGAGCTTCTCCTCATCAAAGTTCTTGGCAAAGCCGAAGTCAGCCACCTTCACGACCTCATTCTCACCCTCACCGGCAGACAAAAGGTTTTCGGGCTGCGCCCAAGTAACGCCAGAACGCACAAAACAGAGACAAGAATTGATCAACAAATTGATTCGTTGATGCGGGACGAAGAGAAAGGAGGGAGTACCTTCAAGTCTCGGTGAACGATGTTCTTGCTGTGAAGGTACTTGACGGCTTCCAAAATCTGTCTAACAATGTTGGCGGCGTCCCTCTCTGAGTAGTTGCCCCTGTCGACGATCTTGTCGAACAACTCCAGACCCTCCACACTACACAATTGATTCACCGTGAGAAGAAGACTCGCGCAGCAACGTTGGGACCAAGACGCCAAACGCACAGCTCGAGAACAAGGAAGAAGTAATCGTCGTCTTCGTAGACCTCAAAGAGCTTGAGGATGTTGGGGTGATCCACCTTCTTCATGATGTAGATTTCCCGCTTGAGAAGCTCAATGTCGACACCCTCCTCATCCTTCATAATGCGCTTAATAGCGAACTTCTGGCCAGTAGCCTTTTCGGTGGCCTTGTACACGACGGAAAAGCCACCCCTGGAGGAGATAGAAAGGTGAACATCGAGAAAAATTGATGCAAAAAAACAACAATGTCGAGGCGACGCGGCACTAGGTGACCACGAGAGTGAAGAAAGAAGGAAGAGTATTGGTCGTGGCGTCAACGTACTTGCCAATCTCCTTGCCAATTTTGTAGAAAGTCTCCACATCACCAGGTGAGATGGGGTTCGGCTGATCCTTATCTTCATCAGGCTGTTTGTCACTGCCATGTGAATCCTCACGTGGCTTGTCGTCAGCCTTGTGTCCGTTCTCCTTTGCATCCTCCTTCCCACTCTCAGCGGGCTTCTTCACTTCCTCCGGTTCACTCTTGTTGGGCTTCACCTCCTTCTTTCCACCATCGTCCACCTGCGCCTTCGAACCGCACAACCCCATTTCGTGATGTTGCGATCACTCCAGATTTTATCCCCTGAGGAAGCAAGGGGGCTCAGACAACGGGACAAGCAAGAGGTGAATCTCCTTTCGCCTCCACTCGCCTCTCAAGTGCTCAGCTACCGGCCGGGGCTGGGTCGTTCGCTCCTCCGAAAACGGCCGTGCAACCGCCCTTCCTCCCCGGTTATTCCCGCGTTTTTGATTCTGGGGCACAAGCGACACCAATCGCCTTTCATACTTGTTGCCACCCGTTACCAATTCGCCTGAAAGGAGAGGCCACCGGGGAATTTATCAGCGATGTCAGTAACGTCTCCCTGTCGACACGGGAAATGATATTGCCTTAATGTTCATAGAAAATGATAAAGAAAAGTTGCTAAGTACCCTTATGGATCAGGTCTCTGAGCCCCAGGCAGATGGCGACAGTGGTCCTGCATCTAGTTGCTCCACGCCAGCTTCGTCTTGTGCAGATGGCAACTTCTCAGCCATGCTTTCTGGGCTACCAAGAAAGGCAAGAAAAAAGATGAAAAAGAAATTGAAGAGGAAGCAGCAACGGCAGGCCCTCGCCAAAGAGATGCTGGCCCAGGAGAATGATCCTGCCTTCCTTGCTGCCCAGGCTGAAGCGGAGGCCCAGGCTCGCATTAGAGAGGAAGAGGAGGCGGCCGAGCGGCACCGGCAGCAAGAGGCCTGGGAGGAGGCCGAGCGGCAAGCACAGGCGGCCTTTCTCGAGCGGTGTGCCCAGCAGGAGAAAGAGGCCGAGGAGCAACGGCAGCGTGAGCTGCAAGCCGAACAGGAGCAGCGGGTAACTCCACTGCCCCTTCACCCCACTTGCTCCGTCGCTGCTTACGCCTTTGCCTGCATCGGCCCAGGAACGGGAAGCACGGCGGCAAGAGCTGCTGCTCGTCCCACAGCCGCGCCACTACGGCCCATCCGAGGTATTGCCAGCCCCTCGCCACCAGCTCACTTGGCGTGGGCCTCATGATGAGAGGCGAGTTGTATCGTGTCGTGCGTAGAACGAGGACGAGGCCAACTGCCCACAGTACATGCGGACGGGCGCGTGTCGCTATGGGCCGCGCTGTCGATGGCGCCACCCGATCCCGGCCCGAAGCACGACTCTCCTCATTCGCAACATGTTTGACTCCTTTGGCGCCGTCCCGCCAGAGCCCCAGCCCCGGCACCGACACCGCCCTCCGGGGGACGACCTGAAAGAGGATCACGGAAACGGTGGCGACAACGATCTCGAAGTGAGTCGTCCTCACCATCTTCTTGTCGTCGGCGCTGCTGCCTCTGCTGGAATCCTTTCCGCCTCCTTTCCCTGTTCGTCGTCGTTATTTATTTGTTAATTTGTTTGTATGTTATGATCATCTTCTTGGTGGTTGGTCCCCTTAACGCTCTCCTCTCAGCCTGACGAAAATCAGCTGATGGCGGACTACCGCGAGTTCTTCTATGACGTCGAGCCCGAATGCCGCCAGCACGGCGAGTTGATGCAGTTCAAGGTCAATCTCTTGCCCTCCCGCCACTACAAGCCCGTGCCTCACAGAGACGGGCGAGGACAGGTTTGCAGGAACCGCGCCGCCCACCTCCGCGGCAATCTCTATGTGCAGTACACCAACGTGGAGGACGCCGAACGAGCCGCTCGCGCGCTGCACGAGCGCTACTACGGTGGCAAGCCCCTCTTTGTCCAGTTCAGCCCCGGTATTTCCCTCTTTCTCTCATTCTTGAGAACTGCCAACGCTCACGTCCGTGCCTGCGCAGTGACGTCGTGGCGTGCGGCCCTGTGTGGGCAGTACCTGCGGGGCGGATGCAGCCGCGGGAGCGAGTGCAACTACCTTCACCCGTTCCGCAACCCCGGTAGCCCATCGCTTCGCCTCCTTCGCTTCTTGCCGCACGAGCGGAGCGGGGCGTGGCCTGATCACATGAACACAGGGAATGCGTACGGGATCGACCGGGACCACTTCTGGACGTCACGGGACCGGAGAGATGACGGGGCGGTGGAGGCCTCCGACGGCCGGCACAGCCCCAGGGAGACGGCCAGCCCGGAGCGAAGGGGCGAGGGCGCCGCGTCGCGTTGGGATCGCAGTCACCGAAGTCGATCGCGAAGCCGCAGTCGGGGCAGGGGGAAGCGGCGCCGCTCGAGGTCGCGCCACAGGAGCCGAAGCCGTGACAGGAGCGAGCGAAGCAAACGACGGAGTCGAGAGAAGCGCTCGAGGGCGGACAGCCGAGAACGAGAGACGGAGCGGCGTCACCACCATCGAGAGGAAGACGATCGCTCGTCGCGCAGGAAGCGAAGGAAGACATCACCTTCACCCTCTTCCTCAAGGAGCGAAGATCGACGCGACCGAAGTCGCAAACGAGGATAAATAAATACGATTGTTTTTTCTTTTTTGCTTTTATTACTTTTTTAAAGAAAAGAGAAAGGGCTTCTTTGAATCAGCCGAGGCTGACCTTGGGGCCGGTGCCAAAGAGGCCAAAGGGATCGGCGGAGCTGTTGAGGGTGGTCAGCTTGCTGCGGGCCATCCAGTACTTGCGGAGCTCGTCGAGCACGAGCACGGTCGAGGCCGTCACGAGGCAGACGAAGAGGTCGTGCAGGGACAGGCTCTCCGTGTCGAACAGGCTCTGGAGGAGCGGCACGTAGATGGCCGCCAGCTGCAGGAGCAGCGAGCCGCCCACGGCCAGCGAGAAGAACTTGTTGCTGCTCAGCCCGAGCCTAAACACGCTCTTCTCCTCCGACCGGCAGTTGAAGGCGTTGATGATCTGGTACAGCACAAACGTCGTGAAGCACATCGTCACCGCCCGTGTCTCCTTCCCCTCCTAGACACGTCATCGTCGTGTTTGTGAGTCGACCACCAAATCATAAAAACAGTAGCAAATAGAGAAAGCGGCACCTCGAGGAAGTTGTAGAAGATGCTGAGGGTGCCGATGACCATGAGTAAAGCACTGGCGAGGATGGAGATAATCATGATCGGAGTGAACACCGGCTTGCGCGGATCGCGCGGCGGCTTCTTCATCACATCTCTATCGAGCGGCTCCACACCTGAGGTTTCCCACCCGCCACTCGAACACGTCAGCCACCAGCCAAAGGGCCAAAAGGGGAAGGCTAAAGGCGGGGCGCACCGAGGCTCTGGGCTGGCGGGCCGTCCATGATGATGTTGATCCACAGGATCTGAATGGGAGTCAGAGGCAGCGGGAGCCCAAACAGGGTCGACGACGCCACCATGGACAGCGTCGCGATGCTCGTCGTCAGCTGGAATCGCAGGAAGTTCTTGATGTTGTTGTAAATCGACTTGCCCTCCTACGCCGCGGCCATCAACGTGAGCCTTCGTCAACAATCGGATGAGGGCAGGGCGGAAAAGAGACCTCGATAGCGGCGACGATGGTAGCAAAGTTGTCGTCGACCAGGATCATCTCCGAGGCCTCCTTGCTCACGTCCGTGCCGGTGCGGCCCATGGCCACGCCAATGTCAGCCAACTTGAGCGCCGGCGCATCATTCACGCCGTCACCCGTCATCGCTACGATGTGCCTGTAACGTACCCGAGTTAATTGTAAATAAAATAACAGAATAAAATGACATGAGGAAACGCACCCGCGCTTCTTGTAAGCGGCAATAATCTTCATCTTTTGCTCGGGGGCCATGCGGTAGAAGACGACGACGTCGTCGATCTGCTGGGCCAGCTGCTCCTCCGACATCTCGAGGACCTCCTGGTAGGAGAGGGCCACGCTAGTCTGCGAGTCGAAGAGGTCGAGCTCCTTGGCGATGGCCACGGCCGTCTCCTTGCCGTCGCCGGTGATCATCACCACCTTGACGCCGCCGCGCCGCACCTCTGCGATGGCCTCCTTGGCCTCCTCGCGCAGCGGGTCCACGATGCCCACCACACCGAGGAAGGTCAGCGCTCCGAGGTTGGTCCCGCTGGCGAGCGCGATCACGCGCATGGCCCGGTTGCCCATCTCCTCCGCCGCGTCGAGAAGGATCTTCCTCTTCTGCGATGAAAGGTCGATGATCGCTCCGCGGTCGTTGCACGTGGTGTTGCAACGCTCAAGGATGCGGTCGACGGCGCCCTTGACGTGGTAGACGGGCTGCTGGTGGCCAGTCTCGTACTGGACCGACATCCACTGAGTCGTGGGTGAGAAGGGCACCTCGCCCAGCCGAGTGAAGTGGTGGCGCAGGTCCTCGACGCCGCCCTTGGCCGCCGCGACCAGCAGGGCCGCCTCGGTGGGCTGGCCCAACACGCGGCCCTCGGTGGCCGAGATTTGCGCGTTGTTGCAGAGGAGCGCCGTCTTGAGGAGCTCCTGGAGGTGAGGGTCTTCCTTGGGCTCGATCTTGATGCCGCGGCGATAGAAGTCGCCTCGCACGGCGTAGCCGTCGCCCGTCACATCGATCATGTCGGTCGTGAAGATGGAGCGCACCGTCATCTCGTTCTTGGTCAGGGTGCCGGTCTTGTCGCTGCAGATGACGGTGGTGGCGCCGAGGGCCTCGACAGCGGGAAGCTTGCGGACGATGGCGTGGCGATGGGCCATGCGGGTGACACCGAGGGCGAGGGTGACGGTGACGACGATGGGCAGACCCTCGGGAATGGCGGCGACGGCAAGGCTGACGCCGATAGTGAACATCTGGAGGAGGGGCTTGCCCTGGATGGCCCCGAGGAGGAAAATGGTGCCGACGATGCCAAAGGCGAGCACAGAGAGCTGCTTGCCCAGCTGGTCCATCTTCTCCTGAAGAGGCGTGCGCTGCTCGGCCATGGAGGTGATCATTTCCCAGATGTGGCCGAGCTCGGTGCTGGTGCCAGTGCCAACAACGACGCCCTTGCCGCGGCCGTTGACGACGCTGGTGCCCATGTGGGCCATGTTCTTGCGCTCGGCGACGGCCAGTTCGCCAACCTCGTACTCGATCTTCATGTGGAACTTGTGAGAGGGCTCAGGCTCGCCGGTCAGGATGGATTCGTCGATCTGAAGGCTGATAGCGTCGGAAAGGCGCACGTCGGCTGGCACACGATCGCCCACCTCTAGCAACACGATGTCGCCTGGGACCAGGTCAGCTGCGTCGATTTGTTGCGCCTTGCCATCTCGCATGACGTGGCAGCGGTGGGCGACAAGCGACTTGAGGGCCTCCACGCTCTTTTCAGACTTGTACTCTTGGATAAAGCCGACCAAATTGACGATGAGCACGGCGAGGAAGATGCCGATGGCGTCAGCCAGCTCGCCCAGGAGGAGTGACGCGAGAGCGGAGCACAGAAGCAGCACGATAAGAGGCTCCTTGAATTGGCCAATGAACTTCATAAGAAGCGATTCTTCTTCGGGGTGCTCCAGCACGTTCCTCCCCTGCTTTTGCGCTCGGCCGAAGGCGTCCTGGCTCGAAAGGCCCTGTTCGCTCGTCTGGAGCAGGTCAAACACCTCCTCCACCTCCAGCTGGTAACTTCGTGAGGAGTCCCACGACGCTCGGCTGGAGGGGATAAAAATCTTCGTCTCCTGCATCATACTGGCGCGTTGCGGGCGCGGAGACTCTTCACTTTGATCAGGCCCTTTTTCAGAAAGCAGAACAAGTGGTCGTCCGTAAACCCTCTCCTGTCTTTGTCTTCGCAAGGCTCCTCGTAAATCGGCAACGACTTGTTGTGTAGGCTGCGTCGCCCAAAGCAGGCAAAGGGCACGCCTCTTTTGCCTACGTGTCTGGCAAAGCGGGAAAAGGCACGATAAAACATCATTTTTCCTCGCGGCGGCAAGATGGCGAAGGCGGTGACGATTCAGACCTCCATCGGGGACGTCACTTTTGAACTGTATTGGAATCATGCGCCTAAGGCGTGCCAGAACTTCTACGAACTTGCCAAGCGGGGCTACTATGACAACACAATTTTCCATCGCATTATCAAGGTAAGATTTAAACCTGACTGACGCGTCAGATCGTCCTTTCCCTTCTTACCGACCACGCCCCTGTAGGATTTCATGTGCCAGGGTGGAGATCCCACTGGCACTGGCCGAGGAGGCGAATCCATCTTCGGGTGCGGCAGCCTTTTTCTTTCTTTTTCCTGACCACCCATGCCTCACCACGCTGTTGCGCTCTTGGCAGTGGGAAGTTCGAGGACGAGATCACGCGGCAGCTGAAACATACCGGGGCGGGCATCCTGTCGATGGCCAACGCAGGAAAGAACACTAACGGCAGCCAGTTTTTCATCACTCTGGCTCCTTGTCCTTGGTAATGCCATTCTCAACCGTTCGCTGTTATTGCACTTCACGGTGCCACCTCACGCTCATGCCGGTTCGTCTTGTAGGCTCGATGGAAAGCACACAATCTTTGGACGCGTGTCGAGTGGAATGCAGGTGGTGAAGCGAATGGGCAACGTGGCGGCCGACTCGAACGACAGGTGTGTGTTAGAGCCCTTCCAATACGTAAGCGTTTGGGCTCACTCTTGTCTTCTTTATTCTGTGCTGTGTACAGACCGTTGGAGCCGCTGAGGATTACGAAAGCACACGCACATGAAGGTGAGTTCAAGCCCCCGGCACAGACCTCGGTCACCAGCTTGGTTCGGTTCCAGTAAAGTCGTGCGGTTTTCTCCTCTCAGCCAAGTTGTTCCTCTCATGTAGCCAACGAGTTGTGTCCAGCCACGAGCACTCAACTATGGGAGGTGAAGCGTCAACAACGCGAGCACGTTCTCGATGTTGATGTCCATGTTCTCCCTGTCGTACTGCTCCTCAGGCGCTAAAAAGGCGTATCGATGTCCAAACATCGCAGCATGAAACCTGCCGAGCGCGTCACAGATTGCACAACTTAGCAACCGGACGGCAACGATGTGCAACTCGTCATCATCATCATACCAAAAGGTGCCAAGAGAAACAACGTGGCAGCGAGACCGAATCGGGAAGAACTCGACGACGAGCGCACCCGGCGGGACGAACCACATGTTATAGAGGCCTCCACCATGAGGACCTTGAAGCCATTGGAGCAGGTAAGTTTTTGACTAGTGGGTGGCGGACTAGGCGTATGCTACCGATGATAGCGCTGACGTCTTCAAATCGGCTCAAGGACTCCTTGAGGCCCGTGGCTGGGGACTGGGTGTAGACAACCAATTGTTCGCCTCTTCCGCGCTTCTCTATCCACGTGCTGAGAGCTTGGAGAAGGGCTTCCTCATTGAACACCAGTCGTCCTTTTTTGTTTGTGGCGCGGGAGAAGTAGACCTGTGGCAGTGCGAGGAGTGAGTATGACCCTTTCTTGGTTAGGATGTATGGAAGCATACAATCTTGTTGCGCCTCTTCGTTGACTGGACGAGAGGTTCATCACGATGTTCCAGGGCGGATAGGCCATGTCGAAGCAAATCAGCCATGAGGCGCCACAAGAAAGGATGCCTTAGCGGCTCCTGGCAGGGGATAATCCACTTGCTGAGTTCAGCAAACACACGTGTGTTAGGCCTCCTAAAAGCGAGGACGATAAAGAGAGGCATACGTTGGCTTCTTCTTAACGAGCGACGAGTACCGAACTAAGCGGGTTTGATCGAAACCTAATTTCTTGTTTTTAAGTGCTTATGTCAGGAGATGGGTTAGCCCAGGCGAAGGGTTGCAGCTGCACCTTAAGAATGTCCATCAGAAACGGAGGATAGATGCGCTTGGGATACACCAGCAGCTTGCACGACTGGCGCTCTTCTGGCGTAAGCCAGTAGAGTGTGTGGACGAGCTTGGGAAGCAAAGTGTCCAAAAAATGCTGGAACGACCAACCCTCTTCGACGGTGAGGTAGATGAGCAAGTCCGCTTTCTCGGTGACCGCTTGAAGGTACGTCTTGTTGTTAGCTTATTCTCAACAGAAGAGATGCAAGTGTCGTACCTTCCCCGTTATCCTCCCGTGGAAACAGCTTCATGTAGTTAAATCTCTCCCAAATGGGCCACCTGAGGAATGAAAGAGGTGAGGTCGGAAAGTGCACAAGGACAGGCACTACCTGGGGCAGGGAAAGAAGGCCACTACTTCGTTCTTCTTCAACCGAGGCAAGAGACCAGACGTGAAAAGCTCCCAGTGGATCAGCAATGACTCAGCCATGGAACGGTTGGCGGAGCTCTGCCTTTGGTGTTGTGAGAAGGTGTTCACAGCATTAGAGAAGACCTCATACCAATGCAAAGGACAAGATGAAGCAGAGCAGTTGTTGAAATGAAGGGTTCTATTAAAGAAGGTATCTCTATGTGCTGCGCAACCCAAGAATGCTTGCCTGTCTTTCTGAAGTTGGAAGCGTGCGTTAGCTGCCATTAACACCGTTGCATGGACGACTGTACCTGAGTCGCAGTGATAGGGAATGGGAGTATCCACCGTCCGTAGTTTGTTACAAGCGTCCCTGTGAGTGCTGTGAGCGTCTGCCTCTCTCAAATGCCAAGACAACCGCACCTTGTTGGTCAAAGGAAGAGGTGGGTTTTGTTGGCACTAGGAAGGTGACCACTTCCGGTTGAGAAAGGCCGGTGAAGTTGAGCGTTTGGCTCGGGCTGAGCCCAATGTTGCCGGTCATGGGCGGGAGCTCCAGTTCGGTTGTTGGCAGGTTTGCTCCAGGTGGGTCGGACCCCACCTCACCGTGATGGGCGTGCAGAGCGAGAATGACAATGGCCACGCAAAGGCTCAATAGCCATAGCATAAGCATCATGCGCATCCATCTTGCTGAGGGCACAGCAAATCGACCCCGGCGCGCCTTGCCCCTCACCCCTTGATGCATCAAGAGGTGCGCGTCGACAAGAAGGAAAAGGCTGTCGTAAAAATGATTTTTCAGGATAGCCCGACGTCGCGATTGGTGGCGGTTTTGGCGAACCGTTGGCTTGGTCCTGGCCTCTTCCCGCCATCAAATTAGCGAGTGGTGCTTGATAGGCGTTGTAATTGACGGCCAGCAAGGAGGGACGGTGTACAGAACGATACATCTGATTTAAATTCGCTCTCAATTAGGGGCCATCTCCAGCATGCTGGGCCGGAGTACCAGTTTCCGACCACGCCCCATTGACATAAACCAGAAGTTACCCATCTACGTTGGTGATGCACAACACTTGGTTAGCAGCCCCTCTCTTGAGGCTCCCTCGACACCTGAATTAGGGGGCGGGGGTACCACGCCGAGGCGACGCCCGCGCAATTCTAAGCCGGCCCTCGAGCCTGTTGACCTCGAGGCCGTCTTCGAAGGCTGCAACGTAAGCGATGCTGCTGTACCAATAAAGCCCCAAGAGGTAGGCAACCTTCTCGCTTGGCGCATCCTTTTTTTACGTTTATTTTTTATGGTGTCGTTTTGATGCAAAAAAGCATCTTCCATCATCTGTCCGTGAACGAGCGCAGTCGAATTAATTGTTCTCTTTAGGTGGCCACTCCTTCTTTCCGCATCATTGAAGAGGACGAAGCCGCTGAACCCAATCCGTGGAAGACCCCATCGGCCTACATCCAGTACACAGGTGGGGTTAAGCAAGCTTTTTCTTTTAAAAAAGTGTTTTTTTTTCCGTCTTTTTTGCTTATCGTTTCGCCTGCAGACAAACCGCCGGCCCTGTTGGAGAAGACGGTTGAATATGACCTGGAGGACGAAGATGAAGAGTTCCGAGTGGCACTCAACACGAAGATGAAGCACAAGTCTGTGCTTAACGAGTATACGCTCGAGAAGCTCATTGATACCTTTGAAAAGGAGTACTTCAAGCAAGTACGTCAGCCCTTCAGCAAGATCGTGGAGCTCAGCTGACCTTTTCTTTTGCTCCGTTTGTCTCTCCCTGGTATTGATCAGGTCAAGGTTAAAGGCCTGCTGGCCAGCATGTGGGACTCGGATGAGAACTTCCGCTGCAACGTCTGCAACAGTGCAGCCACCGAGCCAAAAGATCCGATCATCTTCTGCGACACCTGCGATATGACCACGCACGTACATTGCTATGGTCTCCACAACACGCCGAGGGGCAGCTGGTTCTGTACCAAGTGTAAGTCAAAGGAGCAGCTTGAAGTGGTACGTCCTCTTTTCCTCTCCATGCCGACCGGTTCATCTCTGACCTTTGTTCTCTTGAACACAGAGCTGCAGTCTGTGCACAGAAAGGAACGGGGCCTTCAAGCGGACAAAGGACGGCGAGTGGGTGCACCTCGCGTGCGTCATATGGCTGTCGGAGAAGGAGAACGTTCTTGTGCCCACGAATCTCAAGTCCAGCTTCGTCGTTGACGCCTCAGGCGTGCCTCGTGAGAAGCGCGAGTTGGTACATGTTTATTTTCTATTTTTGTGGATATTTGCGCTCTGGCATGAACTCTAAATACTGTTCTTGTTATTCAGCTGTGCTGCATCTGCGGACGGTCACACGGCGCCTGTGTCACGTGTAGCCACCCTGAGTGCCAGAGCACATACCACATCACGTGCGCCATGCGCATGGGCCACTTTGCCGAAATCAAGAAGGCTAAGTCCGGCGCCGTCTTCAAGTCCTTCTGCAAGAAGCACTCTGTGGTACGCTGGGCCCCGCCTTCCGCTCAATAATCAATTCACGGTCAGTAACTGGATAAAAAAAATGTATTTATATGTTCATTTTGGATCGATAGACCTACTGCGAGAAGAAGAAGGAGAGCGAGAAGACCAAGCGCAGAATGGAGGAGGAGAAGATCATGGGCGACGAGTACACGCAGCTGGTCCCAACGACCATGCTCTCGGCGCGCAACCTCGGGCGGCTCAACAAGGAGGTGATCCAGGAGGTCTATGAATACTGGAAGAAGAAGCGGCTCGCCGTCGGCAAACCCCTCTTGAGTCGCCTTCAGATCGAGGAGGCCGAGATCCGGCACTCGTCGTCCTACGTACGCTCACGCTCCTCACTCCAAGGCTCTTTGGGCACTCGCGGCAGCTCACGCGGCATAATTCGCATTTCACAAATAGAAACAAGAGCGTGAGTACACGGAGATGAGGAAGATCAGACAGGGCATGGAGCTCGCGCGGCTTCTGCTCGACCTCGTGGGCAAGCGCGAACGACTAAAGCAACGGCGACTAGCAATGATGCAGGAGTTGTTTGAACAGCAGCTGCTCCTAGATGAGCCCCTCAACGAGAGCGAGATCCTCGAGGCCAAGGCCAACGCGCAGGCGCAGACCCCTCACGAACAGCAGCAAAGCAAAGGCGTGGACCCGCAGGCCAAGTCCTCCGCCGCGCCCGCGACTCCAGTCAAGCGCGAGGCCACGAGCGTGACGCACCGCCGCAAGAGCGCCGTCGGCGGGGCCACCAAGGCGGCCAACGTGCAACAAGAGATCGAAGAAGCGGTGAAGAAGACGGCCACGACCCTACGACGCAAGAGCGGGCCACATGGGCTCGACTCGCGCAAGAGGTCGGCCTCGACCACGTCGTCGACCACCACGTCCGACTCGACGACGACGACGAGCGCTGAGCGGGGAGACTCGACGCCGTTGAAGCGGAAGCGAGGGGAGGAAGCTGAAGGGAGCGCTGAGACGCAAAGCGGAAGCAAACGGCCTCGCGCGACGAAGAAGCGGCGACGCAGCGCCAGCGCCGAGGAGCCATCGGCGACGGAGCAGCAGCAGGAGGAGGAGGGTACTACCGCGTCGACGCCCGGACCCAAGCCGGCCAAGCGCAAGTACACGAGGCGGGCGCGGAAGGCTGAAGTCGAGCAGCAGCAGCAAAAGGAGGAGGAGGACGAGACTGAGAAGAAGAAGAAGCGAGACAACGAGGAGGAAGAAGTTGACGTTGAGGTGGAGGAGGAGGAGGAAGACGAGCCTCGACAGGTGTCGCCCACGAAGCGGGTGGCCAAACGACGGCGACTCTCGGCCCCAAGCACCACCAAGGCGCTTGTCTTGGACGTGATGGACGCAGAGGACGACAAGAAGGACGACGACGACGACACTGTAGTTATTGTAGACAGCGACGATGAAAAGCGCAAGCGGACGACGTCGAAGCCTCCCAAGTCTAAAGCCACAACAACGACCACCACGACGACAACAACGGCAAAGAAGACGAGGCCAAGCCCGAGGAAGCAGAAGAGGGACGAGGACGAGGAGGAAGAGGAGGAAGAGGAAGAGGACGAAGGAGAGGACGACGAAGAAGAGGAGGGGGAGGAAGAGGAAGAGCAGGCTGAGAAGAGCAGCGACGACCAAGACTACATGAAGGGCCGGAGGAAGCGGAAACGACGGGGCTTCAACGAAGTCACGGGCCAGCGCATGACGCGGGCCAAGTCCCGGCTCGGGGGCGATCTCGACCCCGAAGATCTCGACAGCCTCGTGGGCGACCCCGACCGACTCGAAGCCGAAGTCAGCGCCCGCGCCTCCTCGCCCTCCTCGACCTCGTCCACGTCAAAGAAGACACCGTCGAAGAAGAAGATAAGGAAGACGAAGAGCGCAGTGCCGCGCCCGTCGTCGTCAAAGAAGAAGCACAGCAGCCCGGTGGTGAACGACGAGGAAGATGATGATGAAAAGGAGGAGAAGAAGGGCCGTCGTGAAGAAGAGGATGAAGATGAAGAGGACGAAGACAGCTCGAGCGAGGAAAACTCGAGCTACTCGCCGTCGACGTCGACATCGCCAGCGTCGTCGCCGATGCGGCGGGGCAAGGACACGGACGGGCCGATCGTGGCCAAGAAGAAGCAGACCAAGATCAACGGCTTCTTCGCCGTCCTCAAGAAGGCCGTCTCCTCGGCCTCGTCATCCACTTCTTCGTCATCTTCTTCATCATCCTCGGCCGTGTCGAGCCGGCGAAGACGCAGCGGAGGCGCGCAAGCGGAGCGGAAGAACGGGAAGCGCACGGAGGACGAAGACGACGACGACAACGATGACGATGATGGTGAAAAAGACGTTGAAGAGGAGTACGATGACGATGACGACGATGAGGAGCCGGAGCGAAAGCAGCGGGGGCGCAAGGCCTCGTCAGCAACGACCAAGAAGAAGGGCAAGCGGACCGGCAAGCGGAGGTCGCTCGCCCAGCAGAAGGCCACAGCTGCCGCGGCAGCTGCCGCGGCCAAGAAGAAGAGGAAGAGCCGCTGAGGGGCTGGCTCGCCTTTTTTTTCCATCACCTTCATGTACTTCTCCTACTTGGCAGAAACAACAACAAAATCATTTCTCGCCTCTTAGAGAAAGGAAACTCAAAGGAAAAAGACACAAGAGGCAGGCCACATGTCAGTCGTGGCGGAGGAGACCAAAGCTGACGACGCCCCCGGGCCGACGACAACCTGCTGGCACCACCTATGGACGGCATTGGCACCTCTTCGTCAATCCAAGGACGGAGATCAGCGATTGGCAGCAGATTTTCTGCAAGCGCTGCCTCTGCTCGAGCCGCCACACTGGCGATGGAGGCCCGGCATGTGCCTCTGGCAGGTGACCGACCTGGCACACAGACATGGTACCGTTTCCTGCACCTTGTTGCTCCATCTTGTGCCTGTCTTGAGCGGCACGTTGCACTCGCTTGCAGGTGCATGCATTGGCCCGCTCCCGGCCGAGTGGCTGGCGCTGGCAGGCGGCAAGCTGCTGGAAGACTCTATTTACGTGCACGCGCTACGCGCAACTCCTGAGCTCGCTGCCTCCCTGTGGCCGGAGCTCATCGAGCCTCTGCCCTTCAAGGTGCGCACAACCTTCCTCCTCTCTGCCTCACCGGGCCTCAGTGTCAATGACCTCGAACGGCACAGGTCCAAGCGGGTGTCGTGGCCAGCCTGCTCGCGGCCGACCCCGAAGACGACCTCTCCCTCGTGCTTCTGCCTTGTCTCGTGCAGGCCCCTGATGCGGGCGCGGCGCAAGGCCGTCTCCTGCGCTACCACCGGTTCCTATGGGACCTTGTCCAGGCCGTGCGCGACGAGCTGCGCGCGACCAAGTCTGGCGTGCCAGCTGCGGTGCTCATGCACCAGCCTCGAGGCCTCCTCATCTTTCTGCTGCAACTCGTGCACGACCTGTTCGTGCGCAACCGCGAGCGCAAGGCCGGCGTCCTCCCCGCCAACACGCTCGAAGATCTCGGCTTCCTGCCCCACGTCACGGCGCTGCTTGGCCAGAAGCCCGAGGCAGGCGGCCCGTTCGAGCCGACGGCCGCTTCCCAGAGCAAGCTGGCCGGGGCCGTCGCGGCCTGGCAGGGGCGCCACCGCGAGGCCTTTGCCGATCTGCTGGGCCCGCGGGACAAGAAGCAGATTGCGCAGCGGCTCGACGAGCTCTTGGGCCTGCGCGGGTCGCAGGCCGAGGCCGCCGCCGCCGCTGCTGAGGACCCGGAAAAGATAGCGCGGCTTCTCCGAGCTCCCGATGGCCTGGCGCGGCTGCTGGCCGAGGCCGAACGGGGCAGCGTGGCCGCGCTTCGGCAGCTGGTGGCCGACGTCGACGCCGCCGACAGCTTCGGCCTCAACTCGTACGCAACCGCAACTTTCCCCGGTTCACACCGCTCGGTGAGCGTTTGTCTTAGACGCGGCTTTTGTTTGCGCTGCAGATGGCTGGAGGCCCTCGGGCGGGCGCCGTGGCTGGTCGCGCGGGTCCAAATTGCGGACCTCGTGTGCCCGTTTCTCACGACGCTCGTTCGCCTTTACGCGGGCCTCGCCCCTCGAGTCTCAGAAGGTGAGGCAGAGGCCGCGCGAGCGCAGCTTCGCGCGCTCTACCTGAGCTGCTATCGCGAGCTGCCACAGGGCCAGCAGGCCGCGGCCCGGGCCTTCTGCTACCTGCGCTCTGTCGGACGCTCGCGCGCCGACGTTGTTCCGCTGCGCCCCGAAGACGACGAACGGGCCCTGCTCGAAGCCTGGCTCGACGCATCGTCGTCGGATCTCAGCGGCAGTGAGAAGCAGCCCCACCTCTTTGCCGGCGACCGCGAGCTAGCCGCGGCGGCCGAGCGCGAGCTCACCATCCAGCTCAACAGGCTCGTGCCGGAGCTGCGGGAGGACAAGAACTACATTTCGGCCATGCACGAGGTCAGTCAGCTCTTTTATGTTGTTTTTTTCTTGTATTTAATTTTTAAAAATCAAATTTTAAATGTTGTGCAGATCGCGCTGGTCGTGCCGGAGCGCCTGGTCGAGCGCGTCGTGGGCGAGGGCGTGGCCAACGCTCGCCAAGCGACCGTCCTATGCGACCTCCTGCACGCGCTGGGCCTCCTGGCGCGCTACCCGGCCGAGCTTCTGCCGCGGCCAGAGGAAGGCAAGGACGATGAATGCCTCATGAGCCTTGTGGGCCGCGCGGTGGATCGTTACATGGCCGACCTTACCTGGGCCGCCGGGCCCGAGGCCCGACGCGATTTCGTGGCGCTGGTCAGCCTTCTCCTCGAGCCGCGCGGGCCAGAGCGGCCAACGGCGCTCGACGACAAAACCCAATTGGCCGACGTCGACCCGCGCGTGGAGCTCAGCCGGACGCGCGCCCGGACGGCGGTCCACGACGGCGTCGAGCTGATGGCCTGCTCGCTCGTGCCGCGCGTGCAGCAGCTGGCCGAAGTTTTCCGCGAGCCGCGCCCGCAAGCCGAGGCCGAGGAAGCCCAGCTGGGCTTTCTCCTCGACGTCCTCCTCGACGCCGTCCTGCCTCCGCTCAAGACCGCCGCTGCCGCCGCTGCCGCCGCTGCCGACGACAATCACAACGACGCGGCGCCGCGGCGGCTGTGGCTGCTCGACGCCTTCCCCTGGGAGCTCCTGCTGGCTCTGTGCCAGATGCTCGGCCTGCGGGCCCGCCTGGCTCACGTCGGTCGCCTCGTGGCCCGCCTTGTCGCGGCCGTCGAGCGCCTGTCGGGCTTTCTCGCGGGCTGCCTCGCCGCGCGCGTGCGCCATCCCTGCCTGCGCGGCGGCGCTGACGTCGGGCCGCCGCAGGCGTCGTCCGGGCCCGACGACTTCCTCGGCGAGCTTCGGGCCTCGTGCCCGACCGACGTGTTGCTTCACCTCCACCCGCTCTTCGTCGCTGCCGCCGACGCGCAGGCCGCGCAGGCCGTGCGCTTCCTCTTCCTCCGTACGTCGGCCGCGCCTCGCTTTGTACGGAAGTTCACTCACTTGCGCCCGACCGCAGCGGCCGAGTGGGCGGCGCCCGACTTGGGACTGCCGACGGAAGGGCTGCATTCCTGGTTGACGCCCGCGGGGCCCGCGCTTCGGGACGAACGGGCGCGGATGGCGCGGTTCGAACAATGCGTGCGGGTCCTGTGCTACTGCCGCGTCTCGGACCGCCACTGCGACCTGTTCCTGGTGAGCCTCGCCTCTGTCCTTGGGGACGTTGGACGACTAACGGCATTCGCCGTGGGACAGGAGCGGACGTTGGCCGAGCGCGCGGCGCCGGAGGTCGATGGCGAGCAGGCGACGCGGCAGGAGACGGCCTACCGGTGCTTGGCTCTCGCGGTGGTTCTCGCCCACTCGACGCCCGACGAGTTCGCCCGGCTGGCCGGCGAGCTCCTCCCGCGCCTGATCGACCGCGGGCTCCTTCGAACATCCGTCCTGTTGCGCCCGTTGGCCGAAGCCAGCGGTGCGGCGTGCGGCTCGGTGGCCGCCCTGCACGAGCTGCTTCGGATGACCCTCGGGCTGGCCTCGCCCCCGCGCGGCGCCGAGCTGGCAGCGCTCTTTGCGAACGCGGCCGATCTCCCGTCGGCGCTGGCCACGCCCGCCGGGCGGCGGCTGATCGTCGAGACCCTCCAGGCGCACCAGCGGGAGCAGTTCGCCGCGTGGCTGTCCAGCCTGATCCACGTCATCCACGTACGCGTCTTGCTCGGCACCTTCATACGTTGATCTTGACGGAGGAGCTGACAATAACCGAGCAGGGCATGACCACGAGGCAAGATAGTGACGAGAGCGGCCGCTTGTTGGTGCTCGGGCACGCTCTGCTGGTGGGCGTGAAGCTGCTTTGCGCGCTGCCGAACGAGGAGGACCGACGCCCGGTGGGCATCCTGGCGTTGGACGTCGTCCACCGCCTCCACGGCGCGCGGTCCGCAGCGCCGGCCGGCTTTGACGAGCTCGTGAGTTCGCTGGTCCGCCTGAGCCACGAGTTGCTCGTCGGCTCGTCCCTCGCGTCCGAGGACAGCCAAAGCCTTGAGCGGCAGCTCGCGGTCCTGCTGTCTCCGCAGTCAACGACGCCATGAGCCATCATCATGATGGGCTCACAAAAAACAAACAACCATGTACAAGAAATGGACACCCAGAGACACTTCAACCCCACCCACAAATATGATCGTCTATTATTATTATGTGTTTGCACGATTCTTGGCAAGCCGCTGTTCCAGCTCCATGAACGCCCTGTTTGGTTTGTTGGTTCACCCAAAGCACGACAAGTCAGACCTCAACTCGCCTTTTGAGACAAAGTGTGGAGAGGGCCTGTGTACCGGGTGGAAGCGTCCATCTCTCCTGCTGGCTGTTCCATTTGCTCGACTTCTTGCTGTGGTGGCGCCTCTGCAGTGCCAACGGCCTGTGGTGTCAGCTGTTGGTGGGAATCGAGCGAGCCACTGGTCTGCTGTAGTCGCTGCAGGGCTTTTCGTCGTCGCTCATAGTCCTCGCACTGCTCCCCTGCACGTGCCCACCCATGGTGAGAACGATTGTTGATGGTGCTCAACGAGGCAAGAGCTACAACAACAGGGCAAGGGGAGTGTTGATACAGTAGGTGATCCACACACAGTTGGCGCAGCCCGATCCGCAGCACTCGCCTTCCACTGTAGTTGTGACACCACAACATGCACTCAGCAGAGCAGAAAGGGGGCGAGCGAGGAGCGAAGTGGCAGGTGGCACCAGGGCGTGCTGGTGGCGTGAGTGGTGGAGCTGCCATGCCGCCTTGTGCCAGAGACCCCGGGAACCCCCGTCGTGCCCAAGGATGCGACATGGCATGCCACCAAACCAAGCGCGTCCGGTGAATGGTCCCTGCCGGCGAACTCAGGTACCCTCGTGCATGGTTGTTGGACAGGAACCCCGCTGATGCGGTGACCTTCCGCTGCATCGATCAAAAAGAAGCGAAAAATAAGACACAGATTGTTTTATTTCTTTTTTTATTTCTTTTTTCTTACACTTACACGAAGTTCCAGGGAAGGCGCAAGTCGCCAAAGTCGTTGATGCCGAACTGGTTGGAGCCGATGACGGAGAGCTGCTGCATGAGCGGCGCCAAGTCGTGAGCGTGTTTTCGGAGGGTGAAGCAGAGCTCGGTCATGTCCTCGCGTGTGATCGTGTCGTCCTGGGCCAGGTCCAGCAGTCGGAGCCGCCGCTTGGTCAAGATTCTGCGCGTCAAGTGTCCACAAGAAGGCACAAGGTAAGGCCACCCAATCGGCACACCATAAACGCAGGAACTCGACGGTCGTACCGCAGCTGCGTTTCCCGCTCGCGAAGGTCGGAGAGGAACGCGTTCTGGCGGCCGATCCGCTCGCCCTCGCCCCGGATCCACTCGACCAGCTGGCCGGCGTGCGCCGTCGTCGGGACGGAGAGCAGGCCCACGGCGGGGTCCACCGCGATCCCGTCCGCCAGCTTCTTGGCGCCCTTGACCTGGTCTCGGCCAACAAGCCGCATTGGCGCCTCATCAGCACTGGAGCTCTTCTTAGACGCGCGCGGGGGAAGGTTTGGCCGCTGGCGTACGATGACGGAGAGATTGCTGTGGTGGTGCGCGCTTTCGTCCCATAAGAAGCGGCGCTGGCTGCCCGTTTGGGTGTGGCCCGTGAGTCGCTCCTGCCGTTCGATGCACTCCTCCATCTCGGCGTTCATCCTGTTTTTGCCACCATCGTCGCGTCAAAGTTGATGGACAAGCCGTGAGTAGAAGAGCGAATGTCGTGGCGTACCGATCGAGAAACTCGACGTAGCGCTCGACGTCGACGGAAGAGTAGTCGGCGCAGACCAGCTTAAAGCCAAACTTGTCGGCTAGCTCGACTTCTTTACGCTTCATGGTCTTCAAGTATCGCTGCCTGTCGATCGTCCCGCCGAGACGGTGAGTTTGGCCCCAGAAATGGGCACTTTGGGCTAGCGGCGGTACCTGTCATAGACGAGGTCCATGTCGACGGCACTCAGCACGCGATGCCACACGTCAGGCGAGTCGAGCGAGTTGAGGAAAATCCGCCCAAACACGTCGTCGTACACGCCCACGCTCTTGCCTGTGGCACGATAGACCTTGTTTGTCAAACCAGCAGCGGCCACGAAGAGAAGAGAATGGAGCCCAAACAGCAGGAGTCGCGCACCTTGGTGTGAAGGAGCGTCGCGGCCGACGGGAGCCGACACACCGGCCGAGAAGCAGATGGTGCAGTTGTGCAGCTCCTTGCCCTTTTTGTTGAGTCGCTCCACGACCTGCAGCAGCGCACGCAGCAGCTCCTGCTGCCGCCGCGGATCGTTCATTTCTCTTCGCCCAAACGTTACACGCAGGCCGCGCTGCATCGTCATCAGCAGATATCTGTACTCGGCACGCCACCAGGGTCAGGAGCTCAACTCGACAACCAAGACTATGATGAGGAAGAAGGCAGGAGAAGTACTTGTGCATGCCGACGTCGCGCTCCACCATGCGGATGTCCTCCTGCTTCTTGAGAGCGACCTGGTAGTAGCGGGCCAGGAAGTCCTTCACCTCCTGCACGCTCGGTATGCCCCCCGCGCCGCGCCCTATTGGCCACACCAAAGACCTCAGGTCCACAACAGACACAACAACGACGAGTGGACTCTGTGGGTGGGGCTTACGCGATGGATCGCCGCCGGAGCTGCCGTCTTTGCCTCCGTCGGCGTCGGGCAGGAAGCCGGCAAAGTCGAGGCCCTCTTCGATGGCGATGATGCCGCACTTGTGGAACAGGGACCACAGCTGCTTGCGGAGGCTGTCCTCCTTGCCCTTGCGCGAGTAGTGGAGCGACGTGTGGAGGACGGTGTTCACGCGCCGCAAGGGCACGACGTGCGGCGCCTTCTCCTTCTCGGCCAGCGACGACCGTGGCACCTCCGCCTCCAGCTCGTCGACCGACGGGAGCAGGTAGAAGGACAAGACGTGGACGGCTGTGGGCGCCACGGCCGCTTCAGCGGGTGAGTCGATGTATTGAGGCTTCTTCATGTCGTCCAAAAAGGCCATTAACGACTGCAACGACTTGCCATTGACCTCCTGCATAGAGGAACCGGGGTCATCAGCTTCTTCTCCATCACCCTCGTCATCAGCGCCAGTACGAACCTGCTCCTTGGGGTAGTCGGAGAAGAGGTCCGGGTGGACGAGCAGGTAGAGCCGGTTGAGGAGCGTCTTGATGGGGGTGGACTTGAGCTCGCTGCCGCTCGGTGGCTGCCCGTCGCTGCTGCCTTCTTCTTCAACCTGGTCGTGAGCAACATGATAGCTGCGGCGCACCATCGAGGTTGTGCTGAAGGTTCCCCGTCGGGGCAAGAGGGACCGAAGAAGTGAGGGAGCCCTTGGCAGGACGCACCCTTCGCAGGATGCGGTGAAGTGACTCCTGCCCAGGCCATGACGCACATCTACAAGACCTGTAGAGCGTCCACAAGATGTCCAGCCCCGAGCTGCAAGTCGAAGAGGACCAGCCGCTGCCCTCTTCTGCATCTCGCACCACTTCACTTTCCGCTATCGTTTCCTTCGCATTTCCTCCATCCTTTTCTCTTTGGGCCCGTTTGTTCCGGATCGCCAATAAAGCCGCATACCGCCGGCCTTGAGGAGACACGAAACACAGCAGAAGTCCAACACAACGAAGGCATTTTTTCAATCTTGGACTTCGAGGGAGTTGACTCGAGAGGAGAGGCAGCTTGAGCGAGCACGAGAAGCCACCGTTTTTTCTAGAGAGAGAGATGAACAATAACGTGCCAGTTCAAACCGCGAACGGTAACGACAGCAAGATGGAGGCCTCGCACGGGAAGGCCAAGGAAGTGGCAGGCCAGAGCAGCGAGGAGCAGCAATCCGCTGCGGCACCGGCAAGTAACGCTCCGGCTCCCCCGCGGCGTCACTTCACGTTGCTCATCGACAAGAGCGGGAGTATGACCATGCGCGACTGCCCCAACGGCCTCAGCCGGTGGGAGTTGGCCAAGGAGGCCACCAAGGCCTTTCTGCGGGTCTGCTGTGCCTGCTCGGCCGACAACACCGTCAACGTCTTCTTCTTTGGTACGTTCTTTCGCTCCCGCTGTCGACTCGTGAACCCGCTCTGGGCT
Organism: Acanthamoeba lenticulata; assembly: GCA_002179805.1. Taxonomy (NCBI): domain Eukaryota; phylum Discosea; order Longamoebia; family Acanthamoebidae; genus Acanthamoeba; species Acanthamoeba lenticulata. Next base: position 2,206 of record NAVB01000498.1, on the reverse strand, counting down.
AACGGCTGCCGTGCGATGGCGGACGAACAGGGAGCCGAGGGAAGGACGAGCACATGGTGGTCAGCTCGGCGAGCGACATCGAGGCCCGGTTCGCGCGAGGCCCCACGGAGGGCACCTACCTGGCCGGCTGCCTCCAGAAGGCCATCGAGCTTGTGCCTTACGACCAGCAGGTTGGTGAAAGACTTCTTCTACGACCATTTCCGCCCGCTACTTCTTGTTGAACATTTCGTAATGACACAACCACGCAGCACACGTTGTTGGTGATCACGGACGGAGAGGCGAGCGACAAGGGCCCGCTGGAGAAGGTGATCGTGGAGGCCTCCAACAAGATCCCGCGCGACGAGTGCCTTGCCATCTCCTTCATCCAGGTGGGGCAGGACAAGGGCGCCCGACGCTTCCTCAAGATGCTCGATGACGACCTCACAGGCTGCAAGTTTGACATCGTCGACACAAAGGTACGAGACTAATCGCCTTCCCTTTAGCCGACTGGACGCCTTTGCCCTAAATCCCTTCCACAACCAACAGAGCTGTCATGAAGTGGCTCAGATCGGCCTCATCGAGACCCTGCGCCAGGCCATCATTGACTGAGCTCCTTCTCTTCTTGCTTGTATTTTGTTTACTCGGTTTCTGCCGCACGACGAGGTCGTGAAAGCCACGCCCGCCCCGCGTTGATGGCGTTCAAGACACCACCACCTCAACAACATCGAAAGGGATCATTCACGGGCGTACAAGTTGTGTTCATTTATTTGCACGCAACATCTACATGAAGCACTCTAAGGGGGTGATGCTTCATCCATCCGACTCCTTCCAGGCGCGAGGAACACGTCTTCAGGGGGAAACGTTGATGGCCGAGTAGCCCAGGTGCTCAGCGCGCCTCTTGCGGTGCTGGGTGATGAAGTAGGCCGAGAGGCCGCACACGACGATGAGCCCCACGGCTCCCGCCACGGACGCGCCGATGATGATCTTGGCCGTCAGCGAACCGTCCGGCTCTGCCCAAGGGAGACGCGCATAAGTCATCACAACCACCACAAGCAACAAATACAAGGACGACGAAGAAGACGAAGAAGAAGGACGATACCAGGATAGTGGGGATGGGGGTTGTAGTGGGGGTAGTAGGCGGCGTAGGCATCGTCGGCCCACGAGGGGCGGAGCTCGGGGCGATCCCACTGGATGAGCTCGGAGGACCACTGGTTGGGGGCCTTCTCGGAGGAGGGCTTGGAGGTGACGGTGGAGAAGTGGGCCCAGTCGCGGTCGGACATGAAGGCCGGGCGCTCGACGTGAGTGAAGGAGCCGTCAAACTCGGAGAGCTCAAACTCCCACGTGTTGTGGTGGCGCACGTAGACGTGCTTGCCGTCCTCGTTGTTCATGACGTAGATGGTGGCGCCGCGGTTGAGGGCGAACTCGGCAAAGGCGTAGTCCTCGGCCAGCGAGTTGTCCGGGTAGCGGATGCCGTCGACGGCGAAGAGGCTGCGGCGGAAGACAAAGGTGCCAAAGTGCGGGCCCCACGACGAGGCGCGGCGCACGGTGAGGAAGGTCTGGGTCGGGAGGACAAAGTAGTAGTGGTGCTCGAGCACGGTCATGTCGACCTCGCCGCGAATGATGGGCGCCACCTGGGCCGAGATACGGTGCTCACGGAAGTAGTCGTCGTCATCCCAGTGGACGACGACCTCGCCGCGGGCGAGCTCCACGGCCAGGTTGCGCTTGGCGCCGATCGAGCGGCGCTCGGGCAGGTGGACGTAGCGCACGTTGGGCGCCGACAGCGCGGCCGCCATTTCGGGATTCTCGGCCTGCGACACGCGGCCGTCGTCGACGACGATGACCTCCAGGTTCGGGTAGTCCTGCCTCTGCACAAGCTCGAGGGCCTTGACCAGGAACTGCGGCCGCTCGAAGGTCGGGATGATCACGCTCACCAGCGGGAACTCGGCTGGTGATGATGACGACGTCAGCAGCCCGCTTAAGACGAGCGAGGAAGGGGAAGGGGACGGGACGCACTGTTCATGCTGGCGTGGGGAGCGACGTAGTCCATGTGGGCCCAGGAGAAGGCCTTCTTGCTGTTGGGCTGGTCGAGCTCGCTGCCGTACTGGTTCAGGAGGAACGCCTTCGTGTCGGCCGGGACGCGGATGGCGCCCTCATAAAACGAGGCCTGAATAGAACCAAAAAATAAATTAGTATTATTGTAATTATTAAAGTCAATAAGAAAAGGATT
>NAVB01000497.1:0-13536 GCA_002179805.1 Acanthamoeba lenticulata | reverse complement strand
CAGGTGCGGAATCCGACGCGCGTGGACCGAGCGGCGATGAAGCGGGTCGGCGTGCCGCTGCCGTCGGCCGATCCCGGCCTCCTCGCGGTGCGCCTCCACCGACAATATTAAGAAGAAGAGGAAGAAGAGGGCCTTGTGCGAGATTGTATCGTGTGTGAGCTCATGCCATATGTGCGCGCCTCAGGTGGTGGAGGCGGGGCTCCGGTGGGAGGAGGTGGCGTGGGGCACGACGAGCGTGCGCGTGCGCGAGACGGCCTACCCGCTGGCGAGTCTCTTCTGGGCGCCGCGAAGTGCGCCCTGGCGGCAACAGGTGCCTGTATCCGCAACGGTGTGATCACCACGCCTCGCGTCCAGAAAACAAAATAGATACGTGCACACAAGGCCACCCAACAAGAACGGGGCACAGGGCGAAGAAGGTCTTTTTACGCCTCTGCGTGGCTACAAAGAAAAGATAAGTAAGGATGATGGCGCCAATCGGCTTCAAAAAGGATGAGGATGGCGCCAATGGGAATCGAACCCATGATCTCTCCCTTACTAGGGGAGCGCGGTGCCGACTGCGCCATGGCGCCTCCTTGTTGCTGCTGCGGAAAGAGGTGTGTTAATTAAAAACTAAGTTGTTTGTTTTCAAATGTGGAATCACTTAAAAATATCACAAAATTATATCAGCAAGTTAATTTTCTGCATGGCGTACAGCTTTTTTTTTAGTGATATACAAAAATAGTTGTGCTCATTTTAGTGACATACAACAATAGAACAAGAAACAAGCACCAACAATAAAAGAATAAAAGTGTTTATTTGCTGAAATGGCACAGTTTTTACGAGGGCAGAGTGACCTTGAGCGCCCCTGTGCGAACTAGCCACTCAATGAATTCGTTGTAGGTGATCATCCCGCTGCCATCTGCATCAAGATCGGCAAAGGAATCCTCGAAGCTCTTGGTGGTGCGCCCGGACTTGACCAAGTTCTCGTGGCATATCCTACAATGCTCACGCAGCATGAGCGACTGCAGTTTGAAAGCAAAGAAACGACACAAGAACTTACTTCCACTCATCCGGGTCGAGCGCTCCCGATCCGTCCGTGTCAAAGAGGTCGAAGAATTTGCGGCACGTTACCAGAGCCTCCAGCTCAGTGTCGGACAACTGTAGTCTTGCGAAGCGTTGGTCTGTCCTCCACCACTGCAGCATTTGTGGCCACTGTCGTTAGCTACAGGCTGGGGGAGCACAACCAATGCTGTACATGCCTGCATGAACTCTTGGTAGGAGATGGTGCCATTGCCGTCTCTGTGTGGAGTTAGTAAGCGTGGTGAGCTCACTCAGTGGCGAAGAGGAATACGAACTTGTCGATCATGACTACCGCATGGTCTACTTCAGCAGGAGAAAGCCGGTACCCCATGGACTTGCACTAGTTCTCACAGAGATCAGTTTTCTTTTCGCTTTGTGCGTGTGGCGCGGTGGTAGAAGAAGCACGAACCATCTTTTCAAACTCGTCGCGGTCAAGTGAACCGTTCTTGTCAGTGTCGTGCTGGTTAAAGATAATTTTGCTCAAGGGCGTGGGCGGCTGGCCGGGTCGCATCATCTTGGTGCAGTGTCGAGTGGTCTAGCTTTTTGAGCTTTTGAGTCAAAGTCGCCTTCCAGCTGTTTCGCTACTTGAGCGACCAAAGAAGGAACAAGTGTCCATATTTGGGTGATCCACTTCCTTTTCTTCCTTGTGGACAATCAAGAAATGTGAACCCATTTCTTTGCTTTCTTGTACTGCTCGCTGGGGCAGCCGCAGCATCATGGTGCGGGCCAGCACCAGCGCCCTGCTGGCTCTGTTGGTGGTGCTGTTGGTCCCTCTTGTTCTGGTCCACCAATATGCGGCTGAACTGGACCCCAGCGAAACGTGGTCCGCTGCCACGTATGAGCGGAGGGAGGTGCTAGTGAAAGAGGAGGTTAGGGAAGAGGATAACGGTGAAGTGGAGGTATTCCATATGGACGAGGCACAAGCGGAGCAAGAGGAAGTGAAGAAGCTGGTGAAGGTGAAAGTAGCAGAGGCCAAGCTAGCGCAGCCCTCTCCTCTCCGACCTAGCAAGCCTCTTCCCTCTCCCGTCCCATTCCACCACGTGGACGAACGGGAAGAGAACGTATGCGATCGCGGTTTTCTGAATATCGTGGTCCAAGTGCCCATCCTTGAAAAGGTACAACCGCAGCATCACCGTCACATGTTGCAATGCAACTGCTATCTGACCAATAGAACTGCAGCAACCACCAGCAGAACGACCCATGAATTTAACGGACAAGTTTCTGCAAACAGCGTTTGCTCGAGTGGCCAACAGCACCGATGCTGATCGCAGACAGCGCCAGGAGGAGTATCTGGGGGCGTTACAACTGAACCTGCGCAACCCTTCCGTGCGCGAGGTGCATCTGCTCCTCCAGGAGGCCTCCGACAGAGGCTACTTTGTCGATCAACAGCAGCAAGCAGCTCTGCGCGACCCCTGTGGCAAGCTGCGCTTCCACAACCTGGGCAAGCGCATGCTCTACCGCGACGCCTTTTTGGTGCGTTCTCAACAGGATAGAGCAACAATCAAGTCTGACATCACCGTGCAACAGTACGCCAACGAGCAGTTGGCTGGACGACTAAGTGTAGTGATGAACTCGGACATTTTCCTTGGAGACGACTGGAAGGCGCTTGCACGACATGTGTGGGTGCGTTGCATCAAGAAGATGAACGTGACAGACACGGTGATCATGTTTTCGACAACCTAGGGCGACGCGCCGAGGGTGGGAGCGCAGGAGAACAATCACCTGCTGGCCTTGTTTATGAAAGACAAGGTTTACGCTCTCTCCCGCTACGAGCTGCCTCATCCGGTCTTCTGCCCCAACAAGACATACAAGCCCTGCCTGGATGCGGCCAAGATCGGTACACCTTCCCCCTTCTGTGTCTTGCCGCTTTGCCGTTAACCACTTCGCTCTCGTCAGGCGGCTATGACGCTTTCGTGTTTCTTCCCCCACTGAAGATCAACTTTAAAAGAGCAGAGTACCTTTCATCACTCCTCTGCTTTTCAATTGGATGAAGCTGACCTGTTGCCTGTTGAAAGGGTTCTTAACTGGGTTCAGAACGTGTTTGGTGCCGAGAATGGAGTCATCTCAACCCTTCGACAAGCCTATGGCAGAACCTTCAACATCCTTAACCCTTGCGAGATCCTTCAGGTGCCCCTCATTGACGTAGCGCAATCTGGAGTGTGGTCTCTGACGTCTCACTCACAGATCGGACACGCGCACTGCGACTTTTACTACCGCCCTGCCCCAGGCATGCACCAGGGCAGTCATCGCCTGCCGGTGAAGCACGGCGTGGCTCGGTTCCAGAAGAAACTATAATTGTCTGTTTGCCTACTCGTCTCATTATGTTATTTATCTAAAGTGATCATGGTGGAAAAGACTGCAAGCTGGGGAAAAGTACGAGTATGTTATGTGATGATCGCTCAGAGGCAAACAAAAGGAATTCAAAGGTACAATCATGCGTTTGACGAGAATGATAGCTGGCCAACCAGAAGAGGCAAGCCAGCCTGTTGTAGCTCAACTCACTGACAGGCCAGCGAAGAGAGGGTGACGGAAGGCGTGGCCGCGGGAGCGGAGCCGGTCACCTGGACGACGATGCCCGAGCCCAGGCTGGCGCCCACCTGAAGGGCGCCAAAGTTGAAGGCGATGTTGAAGACGTTGGTCGAGCCCTGCCTGTTGAGCTCCCAGAACTGGGTGATGCTCGCGCTGGCCTCGGCAAAGGAGAACGACATCACGCCGCCGTTGATGGGGCGCTGGCCGTTGTTGGTGAGGTTGACGTCGAAAATCTGGAACGTGCTGCCTCCCTGCTGCCACACGCCGCCGGCCGAGGCCGAGCGCGCGCTGACGCTGACCGAGCCGCTGCAGCCAGCCGGGCTGGGCTGCGCGGTGGCCACGACGCTCGACGGCGCGGGGCTCCTGCTCGGGCTGGCGGCGGCCGACGGCGCCGGGCTGGCCGAGACGGCGGCGCCCGAGCAGCTGACCGAGTTGATGGCGATGGCCGGCGCGGCGGGCTGGCCGCCGGCCACGGGCGAGCGCAGGACGTAGCCGGCCCCGAGGGTAGCGCCCACCTGGAGCGGGCCAAAGGTGTTGGGGATGATGTAGGTCGAGCCGCTCTGGAGCTGGATGTTCCACACCTGGGTGATACTCTGGCCGTCGGCCAGGGCGATGGTCACCTGCGCGCCGGTGACCGGCTGCTGGCCGTTGTTGGCGACCACCACGTCAAAGATCTGGAACTGCGACGCGCCGTCAACCCAGCTGCCGCCAGCACTGGCCGGGCGGGCCGTCTGGGTCACGCTGATGCTGCAGCCGCCGGCCGGGCTGGGCTGCGGCGAGGCCACCACGACGCTGGGCTTGGGCGAGGACGAAGGCGATGCCGCGGGCGAGGCGGCAGGCGAGGCAGCAGGCGAAGCCGCGGGCGAGGCGGCGACGGACGGGGCCGGGCTGGCCACGCTACCACAGCCGATGGAGGAGACGGTGATCGAGGCCGCCGAGGACGACTCGATGATGTAGCCAAACTGGTGGGTCTGGCCCGCGGGCAGGCCGCCGCTCTGCACGCGGTAGTCGGGCAGGGCGTAGAGACCGTTGGGTTGCTGGCTGAGCTCCCAGAGCTGGACGAAGGTGCCGCCGGTGATGGCCAGCTGGAGCGACGTGACCGCCTCCGAGCCGGCCGTGAGCTGGACGTTCCACTGGGAGAGGTCTTTGCCGTCTTGCTTCCAGGCCGACCCGAGCGTCTGCTTGACGCTGACGTTGCAGTCAGCAGCCGCGTAGCAGACCAGCAGGACCAAGAAGCCCAGCACAAGCAGTTGTTGGTGGATTGTCATCATCTTGTAAACTTTCTTTGTAAACTTGTGATGTACAGCTGGTACTTGAAGCTAGGGCAAGCTTGAGGATTGTGGAGAAGGATGTTGTTAGTTCAAGTTGGTTGTGTTGAGAGATGTTGTGACAATCAGGCTCAGGCGGCTGCCGTTTTATCCTGAAGCCCATGGCCAGGTGGCACTAGAGCCCCAAGCCCTCGGGCCTGAAATCTCACGCACCGTTCCCGCACCACCATCATGGCCAAGGGCCACATCATACGGAGGCACACACCACATATGCGCTGAAACACTATAGCCGGCGATATACGCTCTGCCTTGAGCTTGTGGACCAGGCCTCCGGCCACTTGGACCCGACGTGCGGAAATGGCTGACCTAAAGAGACCTCCTCCGCCAGGGCGGGCTTGACTTTGCAGAGAACTCGGCGAACGGCCGAGGCGGCTGGTGATCCCTTGGTCCAGTGTATGCCAATTGGTGTGTGCGTTTATCACCGGTGCACCAAGAGGCAACCAAAGCGCTCAAAACGAACGGAAGTCAACTTTACTTGCACTTCTGACAAGGCCAGCAGCGAAAAAGGGCGCACATCTTCAGCGACAAAAAGGCGTATTCGGCGCTCTAGAACTTAAAGACCTGCTCCTTCGTGTAGCCCAAGTCCTTGAGCACGCCCGCAAGCTGTTGTTTTCGGGTTCATCGCCACAATACGCAATTGGCCGCGGTCAGCAGATTGCGGAGGAGCGCTCTCTCAAACGAGCCGGGGCGAGATGAAGAGGAGGAGGAGGAGGAGGGCACGAACCTCGCCCTGCGAGTAGTCGGGGGCCTTGGGGCCGCTGAGGGCCTGGTAGAACGGAGGCGGGCCGCACACAAACACAACCACGTCGTCCGACGGGGCTGCTCGGGGATGAGAGGCTCGTGCGTGAGCCACAAGCCAGAGGGGAACGCGAGTGGTGGAAGAAAGGAAGGGGAGAGGCAGGAAGGAAGCACGTACCGGGGATGTGCTTCTTGATGATGTCGGCGTTGATGAAGCCGGTGTGGCCCTTCCACGAGGCCTCGTCAGAGGGCTTGGCGACGACGTAGTGGACCTCAAAGTTGGGGTGCTTCTTGGCCAGCGCGTCAAGACGGTCCTTGAGGATGATGTCCTGCTCCGTGTTGTTGGCAAACACCAGCGACACGTGCGTCTTGTCGTCCTTCTCGCTCAGGACCTCCTCAAGCACCTGGAGCATGGGCGTGATGCCTTGAAGAGCAAGCAGCCCAGCAAATATAGCCACCGCGTAGAGACACAACATTGTTCAGCATCGTGCGACCGAATTGCTCAGCTCGCTATCAAGGACGCGTACCGGTGCCGCCGGCAAGCATGCCGAGGTGCTTCTTCATGTTCTTCGAGTAGGCGAACTTGGGGATCGGGCCCTTGACCTGTTGTCGTTGTAGAACCCGCCTTTGAGGTTAGCTGGCTGCGATGAAGAGGCCTGCTCGCTGGAAAGGGGCGTACCAGCAGCTTTTCGCCCTTCTTAAGATGGTAGATGTGCGAGCTCATCACGCCGGTGGGGTAATCCTGGCAATTTGGAGCGAGATGTAAGTGTGGGGTGATGAAGATCAAGATCGCATGTGCGAGTAGAACCTTGATAACGAAGTCAAAGTAACCCTTGTCCACCTTGTCATTGGTAGTGGGTGTGTAGGGACGGATCACCGGCTTGCCGTTCTCTCCTGCGTGCAGGAGGAACGTGTTAGCACTTGATCGGAAGATTTGGAGGTTGATCAAGGGCAAGTAAAGTACCAATGTTGGCCTTGGTCACGACACAGCTGGCCACTGGCAGGCCCAGCACATGATCGGAGGAAGGCAGGGCAAAGCGAAGACGCCTCGTGTTGGGGGTGAGGTCTTCGACCTCCACCAGCTCGAACTCCCTGAATTCATCCTTGTTGAGGGCAACGGGAGGCGAGGGCTTGACCTCAGCCGCCTGTGCCTCCTTCTTGCCCTCCTGAGCCTCAGCGGCCACTGGAGTGCGAGCAGCAGCAGCCTTAGGAGCGCTCTCTTCCTCTTTGTTCAGGCTCTGGTACAGGATAGTGGCACCAGCCACCACACCAACACCAGCGAGGACCTTGAAAAGGCCACCACCCGACTTCTTCTGATCTTCCTGTTTCTTGTCTTCCTCGCTCGTGGCCAGGCGGCGACGCAGCGGCACGTTGAGCGCAGAGGCAGACGAAGAAGAAGTCAACGTAGTGGCGAAGCTCGATGAAGTGCACGAAGCCCGCGCAAACGAACGTGATTGAATGCTCGCAATCCTTCTCATTCTCTACAAATTCGATTTGGTTGGCCTGCACGAGAACCTCAACCGCAGGAGCCTTTACGCGCCATTTCGCCACGTGACGTTTAGTGTAATCATCGCTGTTTTTGAAATTTCACACCAACAACCTTCGCAAGCCACTTACTTCGCTGCGCAAAGACGAAATCAAATCATCTTGAAGATGGTGGTGGGCTGGAGCGAGGTCAGGCGGCCGTAAAACTCAACAGCGTAGGTGTCGGTCATGCCGGAGACGAAGTCACAGATCACGCGCTTCATCTGGGCCTCAGCCGCCTTCACCGCTTCCTCCTTGGCCAGCTGCTTCCTCTGCTCGCCCTCCGAGGTCGACGAGGACGGCTGCGCGGTTACAGGCTTGAAGCAGATCAGGCCGTTGGACTCGTCGACAGCCGTTGTGAACATGCCGTTCTCCGACTTCTCAACTTTCTTGTGCTCTTTCTTTGCCTTCTTGAAGACTGACTTCCAATCGGGCGGCAGGTGGCTTCCCTTGCCATCCTCCCAGAGCTTCTTGCACAGTTGCTTCACGATGTTGCGTCCGTTGAACTCCCAGGCCTGGATCTGGGGGGTCTTGATGACAAAGAAGAAGGTGAAGTGCTTAAGCACCATCACCCTCTTGAGCACCTCCTTGTCCCACGTGACCTGGCTCAGGCAGGGCGGATCTCTGACCGTGAACTGTACTCCACGCATGAACCCATTCACCAACGATGAGGTGAAGGACGTCCAGTAGCGTGAGTTCTCGGCCAGCTTCTTCACTTGCTTGTACACTCTTGCGGCTTCCCAAGCAGGATCTTTCTCGTAGAGGATGCCACTTGCTCTTCTGCTCCTCTTACCTTGCTTCTTCTTCTTCTTCCTCTCCTTTTCCTTCTCCTCCTCCACACTGAGCTGGCCCTGCACGGACACTGCCAGCTGGGTGGCTTCCCCCTCCTCCTCCTCCTCTTCCTCTTCCTCCTCCTCCTCTCCCTGCTCACCTCCTGAAGAAGAAACATCAATCATCAATAGTTGACCTTGACAAGCAGGAGGAAGAAAGATTGTACCTGGCACGTGAGCAAGACCTTCACGAGTGAGATCGCGTAGTACCTTCTGTACCCCTTCAGGCGTGATATTGCTCAAACCTATTGCCTCAGGGTCGTTGTGAATTTTTTTCTTCACCTTCTTGGCCAGCTTTGTGGAACATGCCAGCATGTCCATCAGGCTCATGAACCCGCCCTTAAGCAAGTTCTTGAGATTGTAGGTGGTGTAGGTGATGTTGTCAGCCACATCCATGATTGCACACTTTATTGTGCACAGCTCTTTCTCCTCAACATTGTCACCAAGTACATTCACCTTGATGCAGGCCACCAGATCCTTCTCCAAGGTGTAGTAGCCCTTCTCAACAATCTTCCCTTTCTTGTCCTTAGACCCAATCTCTGCATCCTTCTTCAGGATAGCTGTGAGAGATGGAAAGGGGAAGGCAACTTAGCAGACTTGAGAGATCCTTTTGCAATAAATGGTGGTGTACAAGCCCGTTTGGCTTGTGCTTCTCTCCAGGTGCGCCAGAACATGCAGGTTCTGTGTGTTGCCCTTGAACCCTCCTGTGTGCTTCATCCACTTGTTGAGAGTACGCTCACCATTGTGCCCAAAGGACAGGTGACCATGTTGTACACAAGTGCTGCCATGTTGATTAGGTCCAGTGAGAGGTCTTTGAGGCTCTTGTGTATGGGTCTGTTTTTGGATTTGGTCACACAAGAACATGATAGACAATCACCACCTCAAGGACCACAAGGATTTTCCTTGGAGCTTTCAGGCTAAGGTGAGCCGGACGAGGGGAAAGGCGGCCTGGAGGTCGGCAAACACGTTGTGCCGAACGCCAGCGCAGGCGCGCAGATCGACGTCCCGCAGTTGAGGCAGGCCCGTAAGCATGGTCGCCCAGGCGTCGGCCACACGCCGCACCTCGCGCTCCGCGTCGTCTCGTGTCTGTGTTTGCTGCTGCTGTTGGCCGCCGCCGACGAGCTGCGAGCCAGAGAGGTCGAGCACGACGAGGCGCGGGAAGCGCCTGGGCAGGGTGTAGGTGACGACGTCCTCCTTGACCACGGCGCCCGACAGGCCGAGCACTTCTACCTGAGTAAAGACCAGGCCGCTGCCGAGCCACAGTCGGGCGTCGGCGAGCATGTCCCACCGGCCCAGGCACGGCGGGGCGTCGAGGCGCGTGAGCGAGGCCAGGCCGCCGAGCAGGGCGGACAGACCCTCGATCGTCATCCGCACGCAGCCAGTCAGGTCCAGCGCCCGCACGCCCGGCACGACGTCGGCCGCCGTGGCCATGGCAGCAGCCGCTGCCCGCCGGCCCGCCGCGAGGAGGTGACGGCATGTGCGGTCAGTGATGCGCGAGCAGCCTGAGAGGCTGAGCTCTTCGAGGGCTGGGCAGTGGCGGAGGACCCACTCGATGGCCTGGTCGCCCACGTTGGAGCAGTAACTCAGTCGCAGGACGGTCAGCGCTGGCAGCGTGCGCCACTCACCGCGGTTCCACTGGTTGCACTGGGCCCGCTGCCACTGCAGGGCCAGCATCGCGGAGGGTGACGGCAGCCGCCCATTTGGAAGAACCAGGGGCGGTGGCTGCGGCGTTGGGGAGGGCAGCGGCTCGTGGGTGAAGAGGCAGTAGAGCGCAAAGTTGTTGACAGCCAGGCAGCCCGACAGGTGGAGGCTCGTCACGCCGGGGCACTTGTCAGCGATGCGTGCAATGGCCTTGCCCGTCACGTTGGTGCATCCGTGCAAGTTGATACTGCAAGCAGGAGTTGTGTGCATAAGTCTCCCTTTCGTTAACACGATCATCGAGGTCTGCTCGAGAAAGAGAGAAGCCGCATTGGGAAACGCACGTTTTCAAGCGCGGGGCGTTGATGCAGTCGAGGATGAGCTGAAAGTGCTCGTCGTGCAGGTGCGACTTGAACTGGCTAAAGTCTGCGCAGTTCACCAAAGAGGGCCCGCACCATGTTGGCGATGCAAGGCCATTCGCCGAGGTGGAGCTGGCCAGGCGTACCAAGTGTGGTGCCGAGGTACTGGTCCTGTGAGACGCGTCGCCACGTCTTGCCCGACTGCCCCACCTGTCCCCAGAGTGCGTGAGAGGGAGAAGATGAACATAACCGAGAGGACAGACTGGCTCACCTGTATGAGCGAACAGACGTCAAGGTAGCTGAAGATGAGACACAAGATCTCCTCTGGCAACGACGTCCAATCAACAGCACACGAAGCAGAGGCAGAGGATGCAGCTGCTCTGGTTCTTTCGGCTGCTTGCAGGCGTTCCTGCAGGCGACGAGGCGGTGTGCTGCGCTGGGGAGGATGCGTCAAGTTGAACGCAGGCTCATCACAGGAGATGTAAATCACTTCGTGGCAGGATGACATCTCCACGGCCAAAATGGGAGAACGTGTGGCCCTGCGGAAGGCCGCCCCTTTTTCTGCCTCCACCAAGCCGTCAAGTCGTCATGGGTCTTGGTAGCGAACTCTCGTCTCAAAAATTCCTGGAAGCCCTGCGTTTTGGCGCCAAGACGCTGCCTGGAAGAGGCTTCCCAGACAAACTTTTGTCCTTTGAGCAGGATGACCGCTCCTAGCGGCCTACCGTGTAGAGGAAGCTGAGTGCCATAGTTGGTGTCACGGTCTGGAGCTGCGTGAGGAGTCGCAGGCTTGTGCGAGAGGCGTTAAAAAAGTGAGCCAATAACAAATTTGACCCGAGAGGATGACAAGCATTCTCGCTTTGTTCCTTCTCGTCCCCACACTTGAATGTACATTGTCGTGGAACCAAAAGGTGGATCTCGCAGCACTATTTCTTACAAGAGGTGCAGGCCGCAGCCACCCTCCCTCAGGGGTGCATATGGCCATGCAATACTTCGTAAAAACTTATACCCCCTCTCGTGTCCGAGTGACACACCCCCGTGCGGGGCAGCAAGCTTGTGGAGCGGCTGCCCCCACACCCTTCAAACAAAGTAAACCTCAGCCCACTGAAAAAGAAGTGCGATGCTCCTACCACTATGGCAGAGGGCTTATTCAGCTGAAGGAAACCAGCAGTAGGGATCGGCGGCGAGCAGCTGTACAATCTGGTTGACGATCTCTGGCGGCAACATGGCGAGAGGCGACTCTGGGTGCCAGGGCTGGCCATCGACCGGGCGTGCTTGGCGCGCGAGCAGAATCACCTAGAGGAGGCGGAGGAGGAGTCAAAAATACAAGCACGTCAGAGGCGATGGAGGCGGACACAACAAGCGGAGCGTTTGTCTGCTGACCTTGACTGCAGCACGAAACATAGGCGGAAAGCGGGCGTGGTTCGACGGCTCCCAGTTCTCTGGGTACACTGGCACACATACCCCATGGTGGGTGTTTTATGTCAGTCGAGTAGCGGTGATGAGCATGCTGTTGGGGCTGGGAGCGTATACTGCGCGAGATGGTGCAGCCGATGTTGTGTAAATGGCCGCCAACACCACCGTGGAAGGCCACCACCCTGCGTGCACATCAAACGACAACACAGGCCACCCTGGTGAGCAGTCCATCCTGTGGCAGGTAGAGAAGAACAACGTACCGGTGATCGGCGGGTATGGGGAGCTCGAAGTGGTTTGGGGCGCCTTCGGTGCCGAATCTGTGGACAGCTCCCTTGTTGGTTGTGAAGCAAATGTAGTCCATCCACGCGCCTGCCCACAACCAGAGCATCCCACCATCATCATCAGCCAAAACAGATTAAGAGAATGAAGAGCAGGCATGACATGCGCACCATGGCGGCCCTGCACTGAGACGACGTGCTCGCCGGGCTGCAATGTAAACTGGTGCTCGGAAGGCCTACAGGGATTGTGGGAAGAGTGCGCTGAGAGAATTCAAAAAAGGAGGTGCTTGATGATCACAAGGCGTACCCATGGTGATCCCCATGGCGCTCTGCCCCTTGGATCGTGCGCCACTTGCGCTCGTTGGCGTCGTAGACTTCAAAAGTACAGCGCATGCCGTTGACATAGGGCCCTGCCCACACGGTCACTGCGCTTATCCTGAGCAACGGTCCCAATTGCTTCGCCATGAGTGCGCTGTCAAAAGAAGAGTTAAAACGAGGGAAAGCTGTGCCTGGAGCAGGCGTAGGAGGACACTAGGCCAGCGTCATTCCACGGCTCAGTATCTGCGTGTGTGCGCCCTCTAGTCGGAATCAACGTCCAGTCGAGTTGGGATGCAGGCGCTGGAGCAGTTGTTGGTTGTTGTTCATTGCCAGCTCGGCACCTGTTCCTGAACGCTTGCCCTACCCCCCGGCGGAACATGGAACAGAAGGTGCCTGAGTTTGCCACAGGCCCTGCTTTTCCTTCTTGTTTTTTCGGGCGGTATGTCTGGAATGCAAATGAAAAAAGTTTTCTTTGTTTTCTTTTCACGGCTCCCCGTTGTGATGGTTTCGAGAGGCGGGGGAAGAAGAGGAAGCTCCCGATGACGAGGACGAAGAAGAAGCCGGTTTGTGCACGCCGCCTGCAAACAGCGCCTCGTCAAAGGGCATAGCCCCAGTGCGCAAGCGACCAACATGCTGTTGCTGTTGTTGGAGCGCCGCCATTGTGGCCGCAGCCGTCGACGAAGACGATAAAGAGGAAGAGGACGACGACGTGAGGCCAGAAGACGAATAGATGGGCGCGATCGTGAGGCTCTTGCGCTTGAGCCCCGGGCCCTGTTGTTGTTGCTGCTGTTGCTGCTGATAGTGATGATGTTGTTGTGATGAGGACTGGTACTGAGGATGAGGATGGTGCTGTGCGTGATGCTGCGCCCCGGAGTAGGGCCCGAACGAGGACGACGATGAAGACGATGATGATGATGACGACAGCAGGGGCACGCGGTTGAACGAGGCCGCCGCAAGTGACGGTGTAGAAGAAGAAGAAGAAGAAGAAGACGGCAGAGAATGGAGCGACGAAGATGACGATGATGACGACGATGTTCCAGAAGCAGCAACCGAAGGCAGAGAAGATGAAGAGGACTGCGTCGCTGTTGATGAACTCGAAGGCGGCGGAGAGGGGGAGGTCGACATCGTGGAAGCAGAGGACGACGAGACTGGCGATGAAGACGACGAAGACGCCTTCTCCCTCTGTGCGATGTTGGACAGCACCGCGGGCTTGTTCTTGCGGTAGCGCAGCCCGCACCTGCACCCACGTCCAACCCGCACATCCATCCGACCCCTGACGTCAGGCCAATGTCCCAACCTCCCCCACGAGAGAGACGAGCCGGGAGGGGGGAGGGGGGGAAGCGCGTACGCGTTGCAGAGGGTGCCTTTGCCGTTGGGACCCATGCGCCACTCTGGCGTGGACGACGTGCCACAGCTCTGGCACACACGCCCGGCTGCACGCGACCGCGTACGCTTCTGCTCGTGTTGCATTGTCGGGACCAGGTCAGCCACAGGACGAAGACAAGTCAAGGACATGGAGGAA
>NAVB01000496.1:0-35610 GCA_002179805.1 Acanthamoeba lenticulata | reverse complement strand
CTTTAGCGAAGAAAACATGAAGCAACAGCCCGTGCACGAGTCCCAGTTGATTGCCGCGGTCAGTGCAGGCTCGCATCTGTCAGCCTCAACGAAGTATGCGCCAGGTTTCGGGCCCTCTCATGGTCGCCTCCACTACTCAGCAGATGGACACGGCTCAAGCGCATGGTGTGCGAAGACCCTCGCGCAAGGTCAGTGGTACCAAGTCTCTCTCCCTCAACCGGTCCAATGGGTACGCGTGGAGACTCAGGGCAGAGCTGACTTCGAACAGTGGGTGAAGGTACTCTCCGCCTCCTTTTTCTTGGTGGTGGACAAGTTTAACAGCTGTGCGCGCCAGGCTTACATGGTCCATTACTCCGACAACGGGCGTGACTGGTTCGCAGCGGATAGTGGCAAGATCTTCGTCGGAAACGCGGACCGTAACACAGTTGTTCAGCACAACTTCCACAACCCCTTCACCGCCCGATGCGTGCGCATCGTGCCCACCGAGTGGCATGGGCACATCAGTTTGCGCTGCGAACTCTACTATTGCGATCCTTTGGCCACCGAGACGGAAACAAAGCCGAACCCAAAGGCTTTTAGGTCGTGAGGCGGTCTTTCTGCTTCGCCGACCTCGGCTACATGACTCCAACAAGCCTTGGTTACACACACACACACACACGAGAGATGAAGGCCTTGGGGGAAACTCTCTTTATACATAAATATCAGGTAAACGAACAGAAGAGAAGGGGAAGGGAGGAAGAGGGAGAAGGCGTCGCAGGCCACCACGGCACGCGCCCATCGTCTTCCTTTCTCGCATCCTCACTTCTCCTTCAAGTAGGCGTCCTCGCAAATGGTGAGCACGTCCGGTCGATGCACCTGGTAGGGCGTGAGGCACCGCTTGATGAAGGCCTTGCCCTTGGCCGACAGCACCGGCTTGGCGGGGAACTCCACCTCCGTCGCCTTCGTGATAATCTGCCGCCAGACGAGAGCGTGAGCTGATGACAACAAAATCATAACGATGAAGAGGACGGACAAACCTGATCGACCAGCAGCTTCTGCTGCGAGCAGTTGTTGCCAAACGGCTTCTTGCCGTAGAGTAGCTGGTAGAATATGACTCCGACCGACCACACATCGACCTTGGACGAGATCTTGGGTGGGGCCTTCCCGATCTCGAAGCACTCTGGCGGCAGATACCTGATGGTGGTGATGAAGAAGCAACGACCATTAGTATTGCGATGAAGAAGAAGAGGAAAAAGAACAAGAGGGAGACGGAACCAGTAGGTGCCGGCGCCCTGGGAGGTGAGCTCCATCGAGGTGCCGTCCTCCTCCATGATCTTGGAGAGGCCAAAATCGGTGATTTTGACGAAGCCGTTGGAGAAGAGGATGTTGCCGGGCTTGAGGTCATAGTGAATGACGGGGCGGGCGAGCTCGTTGAGGTACTTGAGGCCGTCGCAAATCTGGGTGATGATGAGCTTGGCCTCCTTCTCCGACAAGCGCGTGCGGGTCTTGAGGTAGGCATCGAGATCGCCGCCCTCGCAGTACTCGAGCACCGTGCAGAACGAGTTGTTGTCGATCTTGAACACGTCAAACAGCTGCACGACGCGCGGGTGGACCAGATCCTTGTGGATGTTGTACTCCCGCACGGCGTGCTTGGTGTAGTTGGCCTTCTTATGCTCGCTCCACGTGCTGTTGAGCTGGTGGATCTTGCACGCCACCGACCGAAACTCCTGCAGGTCAAACCCCTTGTAGACCTCGCTGAACCCGCCCTTGCCCAGCAGGTTGAGCAGCAGGTAGCGGTCGTGCAGGATCGGGTGCGAGCTGAAACGCGAGTTGTCCTCGTCGCTCACCCGCTTCAGCTCCCGCAGGTGCACCTTCTTGTCCAGAAGCAGATTGTTGTATTGATCCTCCAAGTCGGCTTCCTCCTGCGTGAATCACCCATCACGTGTTATGCCGTGGTGAGCATCTCAACTCACGGCCTCGCGGTACGCGAGCGAGTCGAGTGCGTGGAGTTACCTTCTTGATGCTCTGTAGCCGCAGGCGCAGGACTTCTTCGTGGTGCGAAAACTCTTCGCCCTCGGTGTCCTTCTCTTTGTCCTTATCTATGGTTGTTTCAAGTTTTGGGAATAGTAAGATAATCAATAAAAAAATAAAAGCAAAAAATAAATAAAAATAAAAAGTTGGTGGTGTTCGCCGAGATGAAGGGACGCACCCTTGGGTCTTTTCTTAAGCCGCAGTTTCTGTTCGTCGATGCTGGCACGCTCTTGGGCGAGAGCCTCCTTCTTCTTTTTCAGCGCACGGAAGGCACTGCCCTCCCGCCATAGCTCGTGGAATTCGCTCAACGAATTACTGCGAGTCCGCGCGAACCCAACCCCGGTGGCCACACAAGAATTTGGTCAGGAAAAGTTTGAGTGAAAGCCACAAAACTGAGGAAAGAGGGAAGGGCGAGCAAGTACCGCTCCCAGATGAGCTGACCAAGGCGAGTGCAGTCCTGCATTATTCGGTTTCTCGCGTCCTCCCGCTCTCGATCGGCCTGGTCCACCAGCAGGGTCTGCATGGTTCGGCGCAACTGTAAAAAGGAAAATAATCCATCAGTTAAGGTGACGCACGGTCGAAAGAGGGAGAGCAAGAGACCTTAGCCTGAAGCGTTTCTTCGTATTTTTGCAGCTTGAGCTCGCGTTGTTGGATTTCCTGCTCGCGCTCCTTGATATTCGCTTGGAGCTGAGCCAAGCGCTTCTCCTCAGCCTTGAGCTGCTCCTGCTGAGCCCGGATCTCGTCCCACGCCCGCCTCTGCTCGGCCCCATCAGGTGGTGCACCATGCTGCTGATGCTGCATTAGCGGTGGCCAAAGCCATCACAATGGAAATCGAGGACAGTTCGTGCGCGCTGCAGTGATGAGGGCGCTCGGCAGCATACCTCAGCGGCTGGGGCTGGCGGGAGAGAGAGTGTGTGGGACGTTTTTTGCATCTTTCGTGGTGGTTCGTCGCCATCGGTGGCCGACTTGGAAAGAGGCGACGATGCCGCAGAGGAGAGGGTAGTAGTGGTAGATGTGGAGGAGGGATCGTCGTCTGACTTGCGCGTCTTGACCATGCGGATGAAGCGGCGCCTAATCTGTTCGACGTTGCGGTCGAGCTTGCCCCAGGAGATGATCTTCTCCCAGTCGTTGCCAAATGACTCGTGGCCCTGCAGCGCCCAAAAGTCAGCCGCTGCGCGTGGAACCCGCGCTCAGGGAGGAGACGTGCCTCCAAGATTTTTTTGTCCTCCTGCTCAGTAAATCTGCGCCCTGTCTTGCGCTTAGTGCCCTTTCCATTAGGAAAGTTGAGGCCATCGTTGCTCGACGCCTTGCGCGAGTTGGAAAGACCATCATCTTCGTCGTGTCGGCCCAGACGCTAAACAAAATGGGCCACATAGAAGAGGGATTGGTGGTGGGGGGGGGGGGAAATTAACAACATCTCAAGACGAATTTTTTGAATAAGGGAAAGATGTGTACCTCTTCTTCAGAAGCTTCCTCCTCTTCTATCGTGATGTTGGGCGTTGAAGGCATTACGGGAGTGGGTAGTGGTGCCGCACCGTTGCTGGCGCTTGTGTTGGCGGCGGCCATTAGCAAATTAGTGGTACTGTTGCTGGCCGTGAGTCGCTGCTCGAGACGTTCGGCCTTAATGGGATCAATGGACATTAAGTGTGCATCGCCTTGGTAGGGGTTCATCATCCCTGGCACGGACCCTGCTGACTCTGAGTAGTGCAGCGACAGTCCTTCGCCCAGCATAAGAAGTGGATTTGTATTTTTTGTGGGGAGGGCACGACGGAGCGGCGGCACCCAAGCCCTCTACTTGAAGGTTGATTTAGTTTTTCGTTTTTGTGAGCGTGCGTGCGGTGTGGAAGAAGATGCGCGTCGGCTTCTGGGCTGTCTCGCAACGGAACGGTGCAAGGTGGTGCGTCGACACAAACGCCAGTGGGAGGGACGCGTGCAGCACGACTGGCGAGGGCGAGCAAGCCGCAGAGTCGATCCCGGTTCCAGGAGAAACAAAACACAACAAGGGCCTGGTGACGCAGGGCACAGCAGGGAAATAACCGGATATTTGGTGCAGGCCCACCGCGCAAGGGCCATCGGTGGGACGCCGTTTTATTGTTTGTGGCTCACTGGGGTGGTGTGGGGGCCACACAGCACGTCGCGCAGGGGGCAAAAACGAGACCAGAGCGGCAACCGCGGGAAAGGACGCACGAACCAGACGCGGGAAAAAATGCACGCAGCAGAGGTCGACAAATAATACAGCGGCCTGGGCGGTATTTGTTAGGATTGCTCAGGTGGCGATGGGTTCTTTCTTTCTTTTCCCTCTCTCCTGCTGTATCGGCCGTCCTCTCTCTCGATCGGGCCCCTCAATCTCTAAAGATGCCGCGCAAGCCTCACGCTCCCAGGAACCATGAACTCGTCAGGGGTATCATGCGCTACTCGCGCTCTGCCATGTACCGCCGCAGCGGTCGTGCCGCCGTGAAGAAGGCCGGCATTAAGTTCAAGGATGTCCCTGCCCCTGAGAAGAAGGCCACCACCGTTGTGAAGACCTTCAACAAGAAGGAGCAGAGGACTGTTCAGGTCAAGAAGGCTAACCGCTTCTACCCCGCGGAGAAGAAGCTCACGCCCATCCCGTCGAGGAAGAGCCACCACAAGCCCGCCAAGCTGAGGGCCTCGATCACCCCCGGCACTGTCCTCATCATCCTTTCCGGCCGCTTCAGGGGCAAGCGCGTCATCTTCCTCAAGCAGCTCCAGCCCTCTGGCCTTCTGCTCGTCACTGGTCCCTTCAAGGTCAACGGTGTGCCCGTTCGCCGCATCAACCAGGCTTACACCATCGCCACCTCGACCAAGGTGGACATCTCGGGCCTTGAGATCCCTGAGAAGTTCAACGATGCCTACTTCAAGAAGGCTGCCCCCGCCAAGAAGGCCAAGACTGAGGAGGAGTTCTTCGCCCCCGCCGACAAGACGAAGAAGAAGACCATCGAGGCTCACAGGATCTCCGACCAGAAGGAGTTCGACGCTAAGGTGCTCGAGGTTGTGAACAAGGTGCCCAACCTTGCCGCTTACCTGAACGCCAAGTTCACGCTCTCCAAGGGTCAGTACCCTCACCTGCTCAAGTTCTAAGCGGACTGTCGGGATATAAAAAAACAGTAAAAAGGCTTGCCACATCACCTCTCGCGTTAGCTTTATTGATTGAACACTTGAGGCACTTTCTTACTACGCCAAGATGAATGCAACTCGGGCATTCCCGTTACTCTTATGCCTCCTTCTCCCCGTCGAAGTCTCCTCCGAGGGTGCGCGCGAGCAGCGCGTCGAACGCCTGGGCTGTGTGGTGTAGTGGCCCGGATGCTGTGAGTCGCGCACGCTACACGGCAACACCAACTCGACCCGAACGTACCACTTCGGCGCACTTCTTCGCTGTCCACGCTCGCCGGGTCTGGCACTGGCCCCAAGTGGAGCTGAGGCAGCTGCACGCCCAGGTGCTCTTCAGCGTCACTTCGTTCATCGTCTTCTGGTGCGCGCAGACGCTTGGCCCGGCCGTCCCCAAACTTGTGTTCGAACAGCGCTTTTCGCTTGGCCGCCTGCGAGCAAGAAGAAGCTTGTCAGGCGAGCTGAGAAGGATAAGCGCGAAAACACAAGCAGAGAGCACGACCTCGGGCACGGGATCCTGCTCATCTAAGTGTGGTGGTGGCACCGCCGTCGATAACAACGATGAAGATGACGATGACAATGGCGGTCTGAGAAAACGCAGGGACAATCAAGTGAGGATTATGGGCAGGAGCCGGCCTTAGATGAAGTCACATACAAGACGGACGACGTGGCAGTTGAGACTGGAGTTGAGGGAACGGAAATAGCTGCTGTGGAGGACGACGCCGGCTGGAAGGCGAGTCCAGACGACTTGTTGGCGTGCGACCTGTCCGAGGTCTGGTAGGCCCGCTCCATCTCGGAGAGCATCACCCGAAGCTCGCTGCCCAGGTGAGTGCTGACCACGTCGAGTTCGCTCTGCACAAGGACAGCCCACTACTTAGCAAAAAAAGGCAGAAGACAAAGCGGAAGGAGAGCGAGGCGTGGTACCTGCTCGGCCGTGTTGTCGGCTGTGGGTTGGGAGAGGGAGCGTCATCATCACAATTCAGTGTTTGGGTTGTGCACGGACGTGCAAGAGGAAGAAGATGAGCCGTACCGCTGCCCTGAGCCTGCGACTTGGCGATAGCGTAGTCCCGCGCAATCTTGTCGATGGCATCCAGGTCCAGTACGTCGCGCAGCGTATCGGCCTGCTGCAGCCGAGGCGGCAGCTCTGTCATGATGCTGCAATCACCAGCGTCATCATCATAAACCAGAGGACGATGAGCGAAAAGGGGAAGCAGCTCGCAGAGGTTCAAGAGGGTGACGTAACGTACTGCAAAGTGGTGGTAGGCGCGGTGCGTGGTCCGACAGGCGCGTAAGCGGTGTAGCAGAAGCACTCTTCCTGGCGCAGCTTACGGAAGACGTGGTAGGGCTCCCATATGCGTTGGTGTTTGAGCTCGAGGTAGAGCCGGTTCAGGTACTGCCACGTCTCTGTCAAACCCCGCATTGAAGGCCAACATAAGCAAGCAAGCATGCCAGGAGGTCTGGTTGCTCAGTACCTCTGGACACTCGGATGGGCGTGCGTGGCTTGTGTATCTGCGTTTGGTAGAGCGTGTAGAGGCAGTAGAGGCTGCCCACGAGCACCAGCAGAGGCTGGGGGCTATACAAGAAGCCTACGTATGGCTTCGCTTGAGCAAAAGACACGCTGCACGCGCCCTGCCCTGTGACTCAAAGTGGGGCACGCACCAAGAGTCGAGGCATAGAGTCGCTGCATCCAATCAGCGTAGCTCATTTCTCGTGGCTTGGCGTGGTGAATGTAGCTGAACTTCGCCTCCTTCCACAGGGCCTTGAAGTCAGCGAACGAAAAACGACTGCCGGACTGTTGGCCAAGATTAATCAACAACATTTGGATCTTCAATTTTGACGAAGCCAGGGCCTACCCTCATGTAGCGAGCAACGATATTCTTGATGTCATAGAAGTAGCCCGGGTAAGCTGGACGAGAGACGGCTGGTGGTGGCGGCTCCATCTTAGATTTCCAAGAATGTAAATCGGTCGTGTGATGTTCGCGCCACAACAAACGACACCTTAACAGACCACAGGTTCGTGCCAACGTCTGCCCTGTAGCAAAGGGCAACCACCAGGTCGCAGAAAGACAGCGTCAAGAAGTGAAGCGTCTCCTTGTAATTAAACCAAAATTGTATACATGCTTGCCTGCTGGTGTCCCTTTGAGGACTACTGGCCGCTGGCGTTGTTGTTTGTGTTGCTGGAAGAAGAAGACGAAGAAGTGTCAGAGCTGCCGCCATCAAAGCCTAGGAACCCATCCAGCGAGCCCGACGTGGAGGCCGTCAGCGGCGACAAGCGAAGGGGCGAAAGCGAGCCGCCGGCGGAGAGGGCGTCGAGAAGGGCGTTGGTGCTGGCCGTGAGCGTGAGCGGTGCCGCCAGGAGCGAATCTGGCGTGGGCGATGTAGACAGCATGGGCGACACGACGCCACTGCCGATGCTGTTGGATCCTGTGAGATGGCTTGGCTCGCCCAGCAGAGTTGACTGTTGGCCCGCCGAGCTGCCAAAGGAAAGCAGCGAGGCTGTGAGCAACGACGTCGGCGCTGTCGAGGGCGAGGAGGCCGAGCCAAAGGAGGCAAAGGGGGAAAAGGCGGTCGAGGTCGAGTCCATGTTGTCGACCGAGATGAAGGGCATGGCGAAGGCGCCCGAAGAAAGGAGAGGTGGCACAGAAGATGCAGCAAACAACGATGAAGGTGATGTCGAGAGCGAGCTGGCCGTTGATGAAGAGGAAGATGACGAGCTCGACGAGGTGGCGGGCGGAGGGCCAAAAGTAAATGAAAGTGATGAGGAGCCTGCAGTGAAGGTTGACGGATCGCTTGAAGACGATGTCGAGGCTGATGATGACGAAGAGGAGGAGGAGGAAGAAGTGGAGGAAGAAGTGGCGTCAACAGAAGAGACTAGGAAAGAAGCAGAGGAGGCTCCCGAGAAGATGCTGTCCGCGCTTGACTTGAGGAAGCTGTTAATGAGAGAGTTCGTGGAGAGCGTGAGGGCCGATTCCATAGAGGAACTGCACATCGTCATTAACAACAAGTTGACCTCACGTAAGCAAAGCATCAACATCGAGTGGAGAAAACAGAAGAGAGGAGGCGTTACGTGAGGAAATTGGCGGGCGGCTGCACGGTGGTGAGGAGGGATGAGAGGGACATCGTCAGCGGGACGAACGAGGCCGACGACGGCTCCGGTGCGCCAAACGGACTCGGCAGCGGTTCGAAGCCCAAGCCCACACCTATTGCACGTGGCACAAGTCAGCAAGGTACATCCGACCGAGGACCGGCATGCGTTGGTGATGATGTTGGTGGTACCGCTGAGCGGGTTAAAGGGAGAGAAGAAGAGAGGCGCCATGTGGGATGAGGACGGCGCGGGGTTATCGGCGGTCAGTGCGAGGGCCTTGTTCTTCTCCGTGACCTGGGCTTGCTGGCTGACGAGGTAGTTGAAGGCCATGATCTGCTCCTTGATCTTCAGGCGCACTTCATAGGCCCGGAAGAACTCGACGTTGTTGCTCGCCATGCCCTGCCACACTGCACATCGCGTGACGTCAGAAAATGTCAAGTATTTCTTCCACCCAACTCACAAGGAGGCCGACTACAGACCGTGGCGGGTGACGACGGGCGACACGTTGGCCTGGATCTGGAGGGCGATCATCACCTCTTCCTGGTTCATGTAGAGGTGCAGGCACCGTTCGATCATCGCTTCCACCTGTGGACGGGCACCATCGTCCCGCGTTAGTTGAATTATGTTAAATAACATACATCAAATAACAAAAAGCACTCATGAAGTGGCGAACCTGCTGCACTTGCTGAGGAGTGAGGGACGGGACGGCAGGCGGGGCAGTGGGCACAGGCGAGACGGCGATGCTGGGCACCACGGGCGGCCGGGTGAGCATGCCCATCGGCGGCGACGCGGCAGTTGTTGTAGTGGACGTGCTGCCCGCCGCAGCCTGCGTATCACCAAATGATTTTGTGGCGTTCAGTCCTCATGACACCAATGCAAGGTGGTTGTTAGGACTGCAAGTTGCGGCTTCACCTTGCCCCTATTGCTGCGACGTTGGCCACGGCGTGATCGCCCACGAACAGGCTGAGTCTGCAGACACGCGGTCAATACCATAACGAGGTGGTACCAACTCAATATTCACCAATGGTCTTCTCGAAATAAAGCCAGGCCTCGCCGAGAACAAATACCACCTCGCCAGACACAACAAAAGAGGGTGCTTGCAAGGGGGGGGGGGCGTACCACAGGGACAGAGGGCGGCACCGAGACGGTGAGGGGAAGGATGACCGGGAGTGGCAGGGTCGATTGCGGCTTTGGCGGACCCGTGGCCAGCTGTGAACCACCATGAGGCGCGGTGTTGGTCGCGCCTGTGTTGAGTCCTTGTGCGCCCTGCGCCTGTAGCACAGGGGCATTAAGCGGGATAATTGGACTGCCCGGGGCCGGGTTCAACTCCATTGATGCCAAGATCAAATTGCCCTGAGAGAACAAATGGAAGGACGTTGGTAGATCAACCGCCAAAGACAGTTGTGGCCCAATCGGTCTTGTCAACACCGCTCTCAATTCACGACTGAGAAAAAGGCGCGAACCAGAAAGAGAAAAAACCAAAGGAAACAAGACTGTACGACAGAAAAAAACAGAAAAAGGCAAGCTTCTTGTGCCGTGGCAAGATGGACGGGCAGGTGGAGCTGGGTGAGGTTATCACCATCCGTGGGGATGATGACGATAACTATGACGAGGACAGAGAAGAGGATGACGCTTGGCACCGCGCCCGCAGGGGCCACGACGAGACTCCTGCTTCCCCAGCGGTTCCCATTGCATGTAGCACGACAGATTCTGTGGCGATTGATGGCAGCACGCAGCAAACGCCTGCAAGCAAAGGTACAGAATTCGCACTGCCTTCGCCTTAATCAGTTTTTGCATTCTCAAACTCCTGCAAATTCTTAGCGACAGGCAAGCGCCCAGCAGACACCGCAGAGCCAGGGCGGAGCCGTAAGCGCAAGTCGAAGCGAGGCCGAGACAAGCGCAAACGCGTTGACACACGGGAGAATGGCGCGCAGCAAGGCGAGGCCACGCAGCCCTCCGGGAGCGTTGTGGCAGAGCAGGAGGCTGCTCCGGAGCCCAAGGACATCGTGGCGCCAAGCAGCACCAGCGCCACAGCTACAACCATTGGAATCAGCACCGACCAGACGAGCACAGCACCCGAAGGAGTGGCCGACACGGGGACGAGGGGCAAGCGGAAGAACGGAAGAGGCAAGGGACGTGGTGGCGACGATGGCAAGCCCCCAAAGCCTGTCCAAGTCGTTGCGTCTCATGTCACAGAGACAGCAGCAGCTGCGACGGGTCCGGATCAAGGTGGCGCGGCAGCCCCCGTTCCTGCCCCTTTAGGGAAAGGCGCAAGAGGACGTGACGGCAAGCGATTGGCTCAAGATGGCGGTGTTCGAGGGGACGCAGTACAACCTGGTATTCTTAGTGGAGGCCCAGGACGAGGCCGCGGCATGACCCCGAAAGCTGTCACTGCCGTCTGCACTCAACTGAGGCAGGAACCCTCAACTCTCAAGGTTGTAACCAAGCTCGCCGAGCTCTTGCACGAGCCCAAGGTCGACAAAATCGGTATGCGAACCAACTTTGCATGTGGTCTGTGGACAACGTTGGGTGAAGCTGTGCTAGCGGGCTGATGATGGTCTACACGTCAATCTCAATGCAGGCAAGGTGTTGGAGGTGCTTGGCAAAGAGCGCGTGCTGAATCTCTTCGCGGAAACGATGACACAAGAGAAGCGTGGTGGCATGATGGCGATGAAAAAGGGCGTCGTACGACGGCGCACGAGCGGTGGCGTCTTCCTCACGCTGCTCAGGGAGCGCGTCACAGCAGAAGAGCTCAAAGCTATCAATGAAGAAGAGAACCAACAACGAAAGCAGAACTCGCGCAAGCGGAAGCGGAGGAACAAGAACAAAAAAGAGGGCAACAACAACAACAACGAAGACGGCGGCGAGGAAGCCATCAGCACCTCCCGTATCCGAAGTGAAGATGACGGCGGTCATGCGGAAGAGGACCAGGCCCAGCGACCCGACGTCGTGGAGGTGGTCAGCGAGGTGAAGACCAACGAGGCCAAGCGCGCCGAGGTTGGAGAAGTAGCGCTGCCTGACCGAGCCACGTACGAGATCAAGCAGGCAAAGAAGCGCCAGAAACGTCAGAGGCGTGGACCAGGCCCAGGGGGTGCAGCTAAAGCGACGTCAGGAAAGCCGCAAGCAAATGCCGCCCCAATGCAGAGTGATGACAACCCCTTTGGTGTTGTGTGGTGAAGAAGAATGCCGCAGCCGAGTTTTGTTTTTAAAAATTTAGTATTCAATTTATTGAAGCGAAAAAAATTACAATATTTAATCTGGTTTCGCCCCGAGACTCGGCACAGGCAAGGACAACATGTCTGACTCAGAAGGGGTGATGAGTGGAGACGAAGGGTACGACTTTTGCGACTCCGGCGAGGAGGAGGTCGATTATGAGGTGGAAGATTACATCGATGATGTGGACGATTTGGCACAAGAAGACCTCCAATTCCAAGAAGGTTTGCTTTGGCTGCATCACCAAAACTGCTTCACGTTGTGCTAAAATGCCGGTGCAGATGAGCAGTTGGCAAGGGAGGAGAGAGGCATGCTCAACCCCAAGCACTATCGCTGCCTCACCCTGAAGGCACTCCGCGAGCTCCAGGACGAGCACATCCGCCAGGCCAACGAGTTCCTCAACGTACGTGTGTGGTGCAGTCCTTCGTCTTCGCCGTAAGGGGCTTCTCACCACGCACGTGGCATATCATACAGGTGGACACGGCGTTGGTGCGGATCGTGCTGAAGCATTTCAAGTGGGACGTGGAGAAGCTGCTGCAGCAGTGGATGGAAGAGGGTAAGGACGAGGTTTTCAAGAAGGCCGGTGTGCAGCTGCACGAAGAGGACGAGGAAGACACGCATAAGCCGCCCGCTCCAGCTGGTGACCCCTCTGCCGTCAAGGACTGTGAAATCTGCTACAGCGAAATCAGCCCCGACGAGGTGCACCACGCGCTCCTTCCTGCACTCTCTTCCTCTTTATGTTGCACTTTTTATTTTTATTTTTATTTTATCCTTTACAAATCACAACAAACAGTAATCACCGTCGGAAGACTCAGAACTTGTACAAACACAACATAGGCCTATGCCGTGTCGTGCGGCCACTCGTTCTGCGCGGACTGCTGGCGCAACTACCTTACCCTCAAGATCAATGAAGAGGTAGGAACTCGCTACTCACTTTCCTTTTTATCTGCATTTTTGTGTAAGCGCCACGCTCACTCGCGGCATCTTGTTGCTCGTCTTGGCGGCGAACCCACTTGATGTGTGCAGGGCCAGAAGTCGAGTCATCTGCGGTGTATGGGCCACAAGTGCAACGTGCGTGTGGACGAGGCCACCGTGGAGAAGTTGGTGGAGCCCGAAGTGTTCAACAAGTACATGGGCTTCTTGCTGAGCGCCTACGTGGACGATCACCCGCTTCTGACCTGGTGCCCCGCGGCTGGCTGCAACCGAGCGATCAAGGTGTGTCTCCTCCTCGTCTTTGCCTTCTACACCGCGTTGACCCCAAAGCTCGTACTCCTTGCTGCTGGGGGCAGATCACGCCGGGACCCACGGGCCTGGGCGTGCGTTGCGAGTGCGAGCACTTGTTCTGCTTCGAGTGCGGACAGGAGCCACACGCGCCCGCGACATGTGGCATGGTCGTCGGGTGGAAGGCCAAGGACAAGGACGGCAGCGAGAACGCCAACTGGTACTTCGACACGCCTCCTCTGGCCTCCCGACCTTGGCTCACGCGTTGGTCGGTTATTGGACTGCAGGCTGTTGTCGCACACCAAGTCGTGCCCGCAGTGCGGCAAGCCTGTGGAGAAGAACGGCGGCTGCAATCACATCACCGTGCGCCACACCCCTGCCATTGTCTCATGATTCTTATCCTGAAATAATCTCTTCTTTGTTGATGTTGATGTCCTGATGACGCGCTTTGTCGACTTAACACACAGTGTCCCTGCGGCGCCCACTTTTGCTGGTACGTTTCGGCGAAACCGTCACGCTCGTGCGGTCAGTGAGTTGGTTGACTGACGAAACTGGGGAACGGATGCAACCTCCAGGATGTGCCACGGCCTGTTTGACTCGGTGAAGGTGTACCAGCACTCGTGCAATGCATTTGACGACAAGTCCGCCTTCTCAAACGACGCGGCCCAGCGGGCACGAGCCAAGCTCGAGCGCTACCTCCACTACTCGACTCGCTTCGACAACCACGCTAAGGTTTATTACCTCATTATCATTTTAGAAACATTAAGGCTTAGTTTATTTTATTTTATTTATTTGTCTGCTTTTGCGAGACTTACATGGGGAGGGGCAATCGATGGATCAGAGCAAAGAGCTGGAGTCCAACTTGCTCAGCACGATGAAGATGAAGACGGTGCAGCTGGGCGAGATGGACGTCGGGAGCTCATCGTGGATCGACCTGCGGTACCTCGAGGAGTCCACCCGCCAGCTTTTCCTCGTATGCGCCCCGCTCCAGCAGTCACTGCGTCAACAGCAGCTTCTTTTCGCTTGCTAGTGAGCATTCTTGTTCTTTCTCATTTCATCTCGGCTTTTACGGTATGGTGGCGCAGTGCCGAGACATCCTCAAGTGGACATACGTGTTCGGCTTCTTCATGTTTGACACGAGCGAGCAAACGCCCGCCATTCTCAAGCCCTTCAGGTACTGACTTGTTCTCCCCCAACGGGGAGGGGTTCCACGTCAGCAGCGCCGACGACTCACGCGCTCGAGTTGTTGTTGTTGGGGCGGACAGGCCCTTCGCGTCGGATAGCGACCTGGCGCAGGCCAAGGCTCAGTTCGAGTACCACCAGGAGGAGCTCGAGACCTCGACCGAGCGGCTCTCGGGTATCGACAGCTTCCTCCTCACAACTCTTGCGCTTGAGCGGGCGCTCTGACCTTCTGACGTGTGCGTGCTCAGGTCTGCTCGAGAAGACGACGGAGCAGATCATGGAGGACAAGGTGCGTGTTTTTTGTCTGCACCGCTCCGTTCGCCTGCAATGCCGAGTGCTGATGACTGGTGTGCGCGCAGGATTACCGAATCAACGTGATCAACTCCACGCGGCTCGCCCTCAACAAGTTCAACGCCATGTTTGGCGTACGTCATCGTCATCATCGTCATCGTCCTTGTGGTCACGGAACTGACCATGATGGCCCTCGTTCTCTTTCTCTTTCGCTAGTCGGTGGAGTGGATCATGGAGAAGGTCTCGTTGTCAGCACAAAAGGCCATGCCGCCGCCCAAGAAGCTCCGCACTTCGGGACCCACGAGGCCTTCCCTGCCCGCCGCGCAGCCGCAGCCACAGCCCGTCACCCCCACCCGTGGTGGACGCACCGGTCGCCACCACCGGCCGGCGCCGCCCGTGCCCGCTCCTGGTTCGAGTCCTCCATCGTCGATGGTGATGATGATGTCGTGGCCTCGTGATGATGACTTCTTGTTTCTGCTGCAGTGGCGGTGGAAGCGACCCAGCAGCAGCAGCAACGACGCCGGCGGACGGCGGAGGATGAAGAAGAAGAGCTGCGCAAGGCCATCGAGGCCTCCATGAAGGTGCGTCCCGCCATGAGCTGAGGTGGAGGCTTCGCCGCTCATGTACGCTTGTGGGGGGGAGGAACAGGACATGGAATCGGACCCGATTGCCGCGGAGATGGGCGAGGGAGGAGCAGAAGGAGCCGTTGATGAGGATGAAGAGCTGCAGCGCGCCATCCAGGCCTCCCTTCACGACATGTGACCTTGGCGTAGATTTTTCATTTGTTTTCGAAACGATAAAATAAAATTTCAAATACAATAATGAAATATTTATCAAAAATATCCACACAAGATGAGGCAGCGAGGCGACAAGGCTGCAGACGGCCGATTGAGCAGCCCTGGTGGTGCCACCACGCGAGGAGAGCAGTCCAGCACAAGCCGCGTCAAGAAAACGAAGAAGCACGATGAAGTAGGGGCACCGAGGCATCTGCGGCAGGACTGGGGCTGGCTCGCAGGCGCCTACGTGGTGCTGGTGGGGCTGCGGCTGTGGGGTGCCGTGTCGCCCTGGGGCTGGTGGGCAGGCTACGTTCACCCGGACGAGTTCTTCCAGTCGCCCGAGGTGGCCGCCAGCGCAGTCCTCGTGGCCGACTCAGCGCAACTCTGGACGCCCTGGGAGTTCGCTCCAGCGCACGCTTGTCGCTCCATCTCCCTGCCGTACGTCTTACTCCTTCCTTTCTGCTTCTACTACTTCATGTGCACACGACTCACGACGTCGTATTGTTCATTTAGGCTGCTGGTGAGCGGCCTGCCGTTCGCGGCGCTGCGCTACCTCGACAGCGTGCTTTCACAGCATCTACTGTTGTCCGAGGGCGCCCTCCTGTCGGGCTTTGCGCTCTTGGTGGCGCCGCGCTTCATGGTCTTCCTGCTCTCCCTTATCGTCGGTTCGTGTAGCGCCTTCGTCTCGTGCGTCCAGCTCTAGAGGCTCATCTGGTCGCGTGCCAGACTTTGCGGCGCTGCGGATCGTGCGCCTGTGGGGCGGTAGCGCGAAGCAGGCCAGCTCCGTGCTACTGACCCTCGCCAGCTCGTGGGTGATGCTTCTCTTCCACACGCGCACCTTTTCCAACACGGCCGAGTCCATCGTCTTTGCGCTCGCGACCCTCCTGGTCGTGCGCGCGATGGCGCCCCAGCAGCAACAGCGCGCGGGCGTCCTGACCGACCTGGCCCTGGGCATGGTCCTCGCGGCGGGCGTGTTCACGCGCTTTACATTCCTCTTCTTTTTCGCGCCGCTGGGTCTGGCCTACGTGCTGTTCCACTCGCGCTCGGGCCTCTTCGTGACATCCACGACAACGCCCTCGCGCAGGCGCGGTGGCGGCGGCGTGGGCTGGAGGGCGGTGTCGATGTTTGGCCGCCTGTGCATGATGCTGCTGGGCTTCTTGGCCCTGGCGCTGGTCTTCGTCGTGCTGGACTCGCTCTACTTTGGCTCGCTCACGCTGTTCCTGCGTGGCGTGGTCCGTCATCATGACGCCCCCACATGAAGGCCTTTGCTGGTCTCGCATTTGAAACGACTCACACGTTCGTGTGGATGGCTGGCCGTGGCGGAGCGACAGGCGGTGCCCTGGCACGAGCTGGCGGACGTGCTGGTGCGGCCCTCGGCCTGGTCGGAGCTCAGCGTGGCGGGCGGCCTCACGTGCACGCCGTGGAACAGCCTGCGCTACAACATGCAGGTCGACAACCTCAGTACGTTGTCCCAGCAAACGTGACCATCTTCCATTGGATCATGCATGTCCTGGCCTCACGCTCGAGCGCCACAACGTGGCCAGAGGAGCACGGGATCCATCCGCGCTACTCGCACGCACTGGTCAACTTCCCGATGCTCTACGGCCCGCTGGCCTTGGACGCCGCGGTTGGTGCCTTCCGTGTCGTCGTGGGCTGTTTCGCGGGGCGACAGGACGGCCAGACGGCGTCGACGTCGACGTCGGAGCTGTCCACCTTCCGTCGTCGGAGTCGATGGGCGCTCGGGCTCGCCGCCTCGTCGGGCCTCTTCATCCTCTCGCTCGCGCCGCACCAGGTGTGTAGCGCCAAACGCAGCGTCCGTGGCCAAGTCGACTCACGCAGCCCGTGTGGATGTGGCAGGAGCCGCGGTTCCTGGTCCCGCTTGTGCTTCCGCTCGCGCTGCTACTGCCCGCCTTTGGCGGCTCTGCCGACGACGAGATCTATGGAGAAACTGTGAAGGATGCTGCGCGAGGCGGAAAGCGTGGTGGCAGCCACCGGCGACGACGATCGCCTGGGGGGATTGTGGCCAGTCTCGGGCTGTGGGCGTGGGTTGCCTTTAACGTGGCGCTGCTGCTCTTCTTCGGCCATCTTCACCAGGCCGGCGTGGTCCCGTCCTTGCTGGCCCTCTCGTCCTCGCCCCCTGCGCCGGTGCGTCACCTCCCCCGCCCGAGACTTGGTGGCTCGAGTGGAATCCCCCTAATTGGCTAACCATGCGTTTGTGGCCGCAAGGGAGGAGAGACTACCCACGCGATCTACTACAAGACGTACATGCCACCGCGCCACCTCCTCGCCCTCCGCTCAGGTTCGTCATTCTATTCCAAACTCTTGGCCTTTCCACTCTCTTGGTATCCGTGTCGCTCATGCATGTTGTGCAGACGTGGTGATTCACGATGCGGGCGGCGATACGGCCAAGCTTGAAGCCATCTTGCGAGACCTGCGCCAGCAAAATACGCCACAAGGTATGTTTGAACAACAACGCGATACCTGCAATCCTTTTTGTGTGGAGTTGCATCAACGTTCAACTTGACCGGGTTGGGTTGCAGGACGTGTGATGGTTATCACGCCCGCCAGCGTTGATGCGCCTCCCCTGCACGACCTCTCGCGCTGCGACGCGCGGTACTGGCCCAATCTGAGCACAGAAGACCTGCCACGCTCGTTCGCCCAGCTGGACCTCGTCACCTACTGTGTGTGACATGCACGATGAAGGAAAGAATGGGTCTGTGAAGAAGGACGTTAATGCTACACCAGGATGTTTCTTATTTCAAAGCAGGCGCGACAGGTGTTTGTCTTTTTGACCGCGTTCGTCCTCTTGCTTGTGGTTTGGGCTACGTCTACGTCGTCATCGTCGTAGTCGTCACGATGTTCCACTCTTCCACGCACTTGTTGTTGCCGTCAGCGTTGAGTGTGGCCGCATGTCCCCACTGCTACACCTCTAGGCCCAGAACCCTTGCAGCAAAAGGAATGAAAGCGCACAAATGTGCCAGCCATGCTCCAGCCTGATCAGATCATTTCCTTGAAGTGGAAGAGAAACTCTCCGCTGCAAACTTCCAACCAATCGTTAAGCAACAAAGGCTGTGGTGCCGCACATCCCCCGAGTGCAAAAAGAGCACAACAGCAATCCTCTGAGCGCATACCACCAACGATGTTAGATCTTCAATACGAAGTCCCTTTTTACATGTGGAATCTTACGGTCATCTTTTTCTGCCCCGTCCTGTTGGGAACGAGACGACAATGGTTGCTCGGACTCTTCTTATTTATGTGTGCCGTGGGCCTCTTTCTTGCCACCGAACGAACATACGACAAGCCAGGCATCGCCCCCGGCCAGGAAAGGAACTATCACTCCGATGAGGCGGCAGACCTGGAACTCTCATCCTTGTGGCAGTTGCGAAGCACAACGAATGCTCTTTTGTGCGGCCTAGGGATGATCCCTTTCGTGGGCGTGCTGGTTGGCCTGCCGAGACACGTTGTTGGTACCTTGCAGATGTGGTATGTTGGCCAAGAGGGAAACAAGATCACCTCGCATCCCCCCATGGCCTCGACTTTCAATTTCAAAGGCTCGCGCCTCTACGCTGACGGCTACGCCAACCACCAGCGCTCTTTAGTCGAAAGCTTCCCAATCCTTGCTACTCTTTTTCTAGCAACACACCTGCTCGACATAATTGCTGCTTTATCTACCCTCTTTTGGTTCCTGGTCTTATCTCTGCTGGTTGTTTGGGTGGGCCGGCGGTTGAGGCCTTTTTGATGAAAGAAATGGTGTAAAAAACGCTCCAAGTTCCCAACATGCACTTCTTTTCTTGCATGCAGACGAGATGTTCCTTGGTGGCAACGAGGTGCACTGTTTGATAGACCTTTTACGATTTGATAATTGCACACAAGTAGACTCTAAAAGAAAAAGCCTCATCAACAAGAGGCCACGCCGGTCTGGCTGGGGCTGATCCACCCGTTGAGGAAGGCCGTCTTGAAGGACCAGGCATCGCCGCCCCAGGTCTGCGGCCACGCCCAGTAGACCCAACCGGCAGCCTGGCCGTAGGCGGCCACCTGCGCCTGGACCATGTCGCCGAGACGGCCCTCGGACACGCCGCAGGCCGACCACTCGTCGATGAGCATGGGCTTCGGGTTGACCTGGTAGTACTGCGCGATCTGCTGCTGCCGCTGGTAGCGCGCGTAGTTGATGACGTTGTCGTCGCCGCTCGGCATGCCGCCGAAGCAGTGGTAGTAGTGGAGCGACATGAACACGTTCGTGTAGCCCTGGTCAGGGTTCATGAAGCTGACCCACTCGGGCTCCGTGCCGGTCTGGAAGGGCGAGATGCGCGGGTTGATGACGACCCACGCGCTCGACGAGTACATGCGCACGCGCTGGTACGCATCCTGTGTAGAACCCAATGCCGAATCAGAATAAATCGCACATGGGCGGGGGGAACGCTCTGCATACGAACCAAGTAGTACGACCGAACGACGTTCATGTCGATGGTGCTGATCTGTCCATTGTTGCCCGGCTCGTTGAGCAGGCAGAAGCCAAGCAGGGCCGAGTGGTTGCTGTAGCGCTGGGCGTAGAGCTGGATCGAGTCCGCCGTCTGAGCTGGGTTGGCGGGGTACTGGGAGCAAAAGACATGAGTTGAAACCACACATGGCTGCAATGGTGAGAAAGAGAGACAGTCTGTGTACCTTATCCCAGTAGATGTTGCCTGGTGGCGAAAGCAAACCACAACAACCACTTCATGGTGAGCTGTGCCCTTTCTCTACGCGAGGAGGAGGAGGAGGAGGAGGAAGTACCGGTGTTGTCCGGGGGCGCGGAGTCCTGGTTGCCGCTCTGCGAGCCCGGAGCGGCGTGGATGTCTGAACGTGACGACGTGACACAAGTGAAGTGTGAAGACTTAGTGTTGCAATTGCGCACCAAATTTACAATTTACGCCAATAGGGCTGGCCCAAGGCCACGGTGGATGAGGTGCGCGTACCAAGAAAGATGCCGATGCCGTACTTGCGGCCCCACTCGAAGACTTGATCGATGACGTTGAGACCGCCGACGAGGTAGTTGCGGGGCTGGACGTACTGCTTCAGCGGGGCGTTGGCCGCTCCGCCCATGGTGTCGTAGATCTGCCACCAGCCGACCGGGAAGCGCACGGCGTTGAGGTTGAACTTGGCCATCATGGCAAAGTCGGCCTCCGTGATGAAGGTGTTCCAGTGCTGCGAGATCACCTTTTGCGCGTTGCTGCCGAGGCACTGCTCGAGCAGGTAGGCGCCGGGGTAGGTGTTGGAGTCGCAGTTGTTCTGCTGCCACAGCCAGCCCACCATCCAGGCCTCCTGAATCAGCCACGCCCCGAGGTTGGCACCACGCACGGGGTCGAGCCTGTTCTTGACGCGGTACAGGCGGTTGCTCGCGCAGTCGCGGCTCTCGCTTTCAGCTGCGGACGAGACCGAGGCCGAGGCGCAGACCACCGCCACGAGCAAAAGGGCCAAGACCACGAGCAACGACGTCTTGCTGGAGGCTTGCATCGCTGGTACCAGGTGTTGAAGGTACTGCTTTGTGTGCGTGTGCAAGGGGGAAGCTGAGGTTTGTGCACAACAAGGGGGTTGCTTTTTTTATTAACCGAGCCTTGCACTTTTGCCTTTGCTTTTTCTTCTCTGGCGTTATTGTGACGACCAACCAATCGCAACCTTCCGGCCTGTGTGGGCTACAGTGGTTGGCCCACGGGTTGGTGAGTGAGTGGCCACCCCTTCATCACCTATCAAGCGTGTCGAAGAAGGAGAAGGAGATTGTCCGCCACGAAAGCCTGGAGCGACGCGTGGATGTGGTCAGGCGCCGACTGGCGGAGATGCGCCTCCGTCCCCATGCCACAGAGCAGCGCCACAGCCACGGACCCCGCCCGCTTGGCCATCACTGGAGAAGAAGATCAACATGTCAGATTGTCTTCTCTTCTCGTCGTGTTGTGAGCCGATCGGAGGCGTTGCCCGCGCTCGTACCCACGTCAGAGACCGCGTCGCCCACGTAGATGGTCTCGTGCGGCGCGACGCCAATGGACTGGAGCGCTTCCAGGTACTTGGTCGGGTCGGGCTTGTCGGCCTCGGTGACGGCAAAGGCAAAGTGCGCGAACAGGTGGCCCAGGTCCCTCTCCAGCGCTGTGCAGAGAGGGACGTCACGATCAAGATTCAGGCGAGACTGCAAGCCAAGCCTTCATGCGACCGCGACGACGAACCCTTGCGTGAGCCGTTGGACAGGACGCCCAAGATGTAGCCTCGCTCCTTCAGGCGCACTACGCTCTCTTCGGCGCCTTGATACATGGTGATGAGCTCTTTCACTTCGTCCGAGGCAAAGAGACGCTGGTACTCGTCCCGCACGCCAGTCACCAGCTGCTCGTCGATCTCGCCTGCGCACTCCTTCCCCCCACGCCCATGAGACCACACAGCCCTCGTCGTGGGTCCGCCCGGGCCAAGCACCGTGCCTTGGACGCGATGAGGTCGTTTAGCTGTTGCTCCCCGTCGGAACTGTCGAGGTAGTGCCGCAGCCCCTGTGCAGCAGCATAAGTTGCCCGCGGCGCAGGGGCCCAATGAACAAGCGGTTCTGTACCTCTCCCTTGGTGATGTAGAGCGCCTTGGTCGCATGGAGCAGGTTGTTGAAGGACTCCAACCCTCTGGGTTTAGTGCAAGCGTGAGTACGCTACGTGAGGTTGAAGAGCAGTTGGCAGAAGATCCGCACCGCAGCTGGTAGGCGAGCCGGGAGTCGAATCGGAAGTCGCAGCCGTGCTTAGAAAAGGCGGAGGTGAAGCAGCGGTGCATGGCCCGCTCCGAGTCACGGAACACGCCGCCCACATCAAACACCACCGCCCGCATCATGCTCTTCTTGGGAAATGATGTTGTAAAGGAAACGAAAGAGAAAAAAAAAAATTCGAACAATTTGTCCTCTTGGTGTTTCTTTCTGGTTATGTACAACAAGCGAAGACGATGAGGATGAGGATGAGGATTGTGAAGCTACGAGAGGCGGCCGCTTCAGAGGCCCAGACGGGCGGGGGTGCGGCGCGGGGTGCCGGGCTCGCGACGGCCAGGGGTGGCGAGGCGGAAGGCCTTTTGGCTGCGCTGGCGGGCCTCGAGGTCCTCCTTCATCTTCTCGAGCTTCTCGCGCTCGAGGCGGATCTGGAGCTCCTCCTCCATGTCGAGCTTCTCCTCCTTCTCGCGCTGGCGCTTCTTGAGGCGGTCCATGTGCGACGTGTTGAGGGAGAAGAACATGGGCCCGAGCTCGGCGAGCCACTCGGGCTCGACGGCGGTGACGGTGCGCATGTACTCCTTGGTCGTCATGACGAGCTCGTGGTAGACGATGTAGTCTGGCGTCGTGCCGGAGCCAAAGAGGGCCGACGACGGGTGGAGGTGGCACGGCATGCCGTTGCGGAGGTTGACGTACTGGCCGATGCCCTTGAGCTTGGCGGCGTTGCCAAAGTAGGCGCTGCAGATGACCTTGCGGACGATGTCCCACTCGGTGCCGCACGAGACGTACTCCATCTTCTGCTGCTTCATGATGTCGAGCAGCTGCGTGCGGATCTCGCGCACCTTGCGCATGGCCTTGGAGTGGACGTAGTGCTCCGTGCACCACTGGTTCGAGTAGTGGTTGTGCTTCCACTGCTGGTAGACGTGGAGCAGGGTCAAGTGGTCGGACTCGACCACGGAGAAGTGCTCGCGCTTGCGGTCGGCCTCCTCCTCGCGGCCCTTGGGCCGGAAGAAGACGTTGGGCACGGAGAGCATCGAGACGATGGTGAGGATCTCGGCCGAGCAGCCCTCCTGCTCGCCCATGATGAGCATCTTGGACAGCGGCGGGTCGAGCGGGAACTCGACCATCTTGCGCCCGAGCGGGGTGAGCCCGCCCGTGTTGTCCAGGCAGCCCAGCACCCACAGGCCGTAGAGCGAGTTGATGATGTTGTCCTGCGGCGGCGCGTCCATGAAGTTGAACTGCAGCAAGTCGTCGATCCCGAGCGACTTGAGCAGCAGCACCACGTTGCCCAGATTGGTCCGCTGGATCTCGGGGATCGTGCTGTCGAGCATCTCGTGCCAGTACGCGTTCTCCGTGTAGAGCCGCCAGCAGTGGCCCGGTCCCGTGCGCCCTGCGCGGCCGGCCCGCTGGTTGGCGTTGGCCCGCGAGATGGGCGTGATCTGCAGCGCGTCCATCGCAATCCGCGGGTTGTACATCTTCATCTTACAGTAGCCCGTGTCGATCACGTAGATGATGCCGTCCACCGTCAGCGACGTCTCGGCGATGTTGGTCGCCACGATGCACTTGCGCTCGCCGCTGTCCGTCCGCTGGAAGATCTTGGCCTGCAGGTCGGCCGGCAGCTGCGAGTAGATGGGCAAAATGGCCATAGGCGGGACGTCGTCGCCGATCTGCTGCAGCCGCTCGGCCATCAGCGTGCACGTCACCTCGATATCCTCCTGGCCCGTCATGAAGATCAGGATGTCTCCCGGCGGGTGCGACAGGTGGATCGTGATGGCTTGCTTCACCGCCCCCTCCACGTAGTCGTCCACCGGCGTCTTGGCCCACTGCAGATCGGCGGATGTGGGTCAGCTCACCGCGGAGCGCAGAAGAGAGGATGATGACGTCAGCTGCCCAATGGGAGGGGACCCGCGGGCGTACCAGGATATCGACGGGGAAGGTGCGACCCGGGATGTGGAAGACGGGCACGTTGCCAAAGTACCGCGCAAACTTCTCGGCATCCTGTATTCACATCACGCGTGCATGCGTCAGATTCTTGAACGCCGCTCCGGAGCGAGACTTGGGCGAGGGGCTGGCGTACGAGGGTGGCCGAGGTGACGATGAGCTTAAAGTCGGTGCGGGCGGCGACGACGTTCTTGAGGATGCCAAAGAGGACGTCCGTGTGGAGCGAGCGCTCGTGAGCCTCGTCCATCACCACGGCCGAATACTCCTCGAGCGACCCGGCGTGGAGCGACTCGCGCAGGAGCACGCCGTCGGTCATGTACTTGATCACGGTGCGCTCCGACGTGCAGTCCTCGAAGCGGATCGAATAGCCGACGAGGTCGCCCAGCTTGGAGTCCATCTCCTCGGCCACGCGCTTGGCGACTGACATGGCGGCCACGCGGCGAGGCTGCGTGCAGCCGATGCGGCCGTGCTTGCTGAAGCCCTCTTCGTGGAGGTACTGGGTGAGCTGCGTCGTCTTGCCGGAGCCGGTCTCGCCCACGATGACGACGATGTTGTAGTCGCGAATAACGTTCATGAGCTGCTCGCGGACCTGGTAGATGGGCAAAAACTCGCGCTGCTCCTTGATGGTCTTGGATGTGGCAAAGACCGAGACGGCCTGCGACTTTTCCTGCATGTGGTCGGCGAAGCGGCTCGACGCGCGGTAGTCCACCTCGCCGTCCTCGCGCATGGCCTGACCGTTGCTGGCGCCGCTGCTGGCGCCGTCCTCGCCGCTGGCCGTCGTCTTGACGCCCATGGCCGAGGCGATGCGCTTGCCGTGGATGTCCCAGTGCTTGTCCTGGGCCTTGATGCGGTCCTTGAGCTCGCGCTGTTCGCGCACGCGCTGCGAGCCCTTGCGCGCGATGACGGCCAAGTCCGAGGTCGGGTCGCGCACGGCCGAGACCATCGTCTGCTGTGTCGTGTGCGCCACGCGCCCGTCGAGGAAGGGCGGCTTGATGTCGTGGACGAGCAGCGACACGCGCTTCTCTTCGTCCTCACCGCCCTCAAACTCGGTCTCCACGGTGCGCTGCATGACGACGCCCGAGATCAGCAGCTGCGTCTCCTCCCACCGTCGCGCGTCCTCGTGCTTCTCGTTGGACTTTTTCTTCAGCTGCTCGGCCTGCTTCCGCGCGATCTCCTCCTCCATCTTCTTGAACTTTTCTTCATCGCCCATAAAGTAGCTCTTGTCCACGTCCGTCGCCTCTTCACCGTACAGCTCCCGCTCGTATTCGCGCTCGTAGCCCTCGTACTCTTCGGCCCCGATCGCTTCCCTGTTGCGCAGGCGCGCGTGTCAGCGAGGAGCCGCAATTGGCGAGACGAGACGAGGCAAGGTTGGTACCGTCGAGGAGTGGACCGGACGGGGCGCCGCGGGGTGGCGCCGCCGTGGACCGAGGGTGTGCGGGCCGGGGTCCCGCGTGCGGGCGTGCGGCCATAGGTCGACGAGTCGCCGCGATCGTACCCGCGGGGCGTCTCGGCCACGGGCACGCGCGGCCCGCGCCGAGGCCGGTTCTCCCACTCTTCGTCGAGCCGCCGCTCTTGCTCACGCCGCTCTCGCTCGCGATCGTCCCACTCTCGGTCGCGACCGCCGCGGCTGTCGCGGTAATCATCTCGCCGGCCGCTGCTGCCACTGCTGCTGCTGCCGCCACTGCCGCTGCTGCTCCGTCGATCGCGCGAGTCGTAGCGGCCGCTCCGAGTGTCCCGCGCGCGTCGGTCGCGCTCGGCGATGCGGTCCAGCGCGGCTTGGTCGACGCCGCCCGGGTGGGAAGGCGTATCGGCGCCCGCGCCTTTGACTCGGTAGTTGCGCCGCCTGATGTCGGCTGCCGTAGGGCGGTCGTCGCCGTTGTCTCGGTCGTTGTCAAGGCGTGGCCGTTTGGCGGCTTGTTCCTTCTCCTTCTTGTCCCGCTCCTCACGTTCTTGTCGCTTCGTTGCCGCGAGCCGGTCTAGGCCCAGCAGCGAGCCCTTGCCTTCTGGTTTCTTGAATGTGGGTCGCTCCTGTAGTGTAACAAGAGGTGATTGATTATCAGAGAACTGGAAAGATGGGCGT
Source organism: Acanthamoeba lenticulata (assembly GCA_002179805.1). Classification (NCBI taxonomy): domain Eukaryota; phylum Discosea; order Longamoebia; family Acanthamoebidae; genus Acanthamoeba; species Acanthamoeba lenticulata. The sequence goes on along the minus strand of NAVB01000496.1, from coordinate 9,991 downwards.
GAAGAGGGCAGAGAGGGGGGGGGGGATGCAATAAATCGTACCTCGCCCATTTCCTTTCGCTGCAGACCACCGGCAATTGTTGTGCCCTCCAGCCGCTCTGCCTTGTCGGTAAAGTCTGCAAAGGTTGCAACGGCCGGCCCTTTGAGTTTGCTCGCCAAAACCTTTTGGTGCACCTCCTTCAGGGCGATGGCCTGCTTGACAGAGAATCGCTTGCTGCACTCATCTCGAAATTGCTCGAAATCTTGGTGAGCTAAGGCGAGTGTTGCGATCTGCTGCGAAAGTGTTTTGTTCACATTACTCAGATCGAGCGCTTTGGACACCTTTGGCCCTATCTCCTCCACCAGTTCGGGTGTGATGGTGCTCATCGCTCTCCTCCAATTCACGACACGAAATGTGGCGCTGAGCACTCTGGCTCAAGACCGAGGACCGGAGAAACGAAAAGGCAGAGAAAAGTAGTCTCGTTACCGAGAAAGTTGAAGAAAAGAAGAAAAAGCTGCACTAATGGTGCTGCTTCTACTCGCCCTTGGTGATCCTCCTGCGCTTCTGGACAACGGGTTCGGCCGTCTTGCTGCACTTGACCGTCTTGTCGGGTTCGTTGTCCTGCGAGTGGCTCAACTCGAGGTTCTTGAGCTTGCGTGACAGCAGGGAGGCCTTGCGTTTGTTGGCCGCGGCCTGTCTCAGGCCAGGGCCACTGTCGGCCTCATTGGCCAAGCTCAACGGGCCACCAGCGCTGGTGGGCTTGTCTGCCTCCTCGCCTGTTGCTTGTGCTTGGTGGCGCACCACCTTGCGCCCTGTGTCCGCGCCCAAGATCAAGCCGGTGAGCGTTTAGAGCCATCGGCCAACCCCACGATCAGGTAGGGTGGCACGTCTAACCCTTGTTGCCATTGACGGGGCCGCTCACGAAGCCCTCGCTCTCCATGCGGCGAAGAACTCCCTGCGAGCGGTGAAGAGAAGAAAAGAAAAGGGAAGAGAGGGGACGCAAGGTCAACAAGGAAGACTGCAACAGCGGAGGAAAGTTGAGCGCACCCTGGCGGTAATGGTGTTCACATTCAACTGGAGGAGTGAAACAATCAGTTGAAGGCGGAGATACCCTGACAATGTGCGAAGAAGGAGCTTACCAGCGAGCATAGTTTAGGCGCGGTCACGTATTCTTCACCAGTAATCGCCTTGAGTGCCCTGCGCAGAGCCGAACTCAGCTTGGCCGGAGAAGCGCCATCGTATGAACGGACGTACGCTTTGTATACTTCCTCAGGCAGAGCGGAATTCATGGCCGGGGAACGAGCGGGAGAACGCGGAGCAGGCGATGGCGCCGACGAACGGGGAGCAGAGGGCACCGACACGATCTTGTACTCTCCATCCTTAAGTTGAAGGATCTTGTCCTGCACCATCTTGACAAAGAAGCCTGCATCCACGTGTAAGGCTATGATTGGCATGGCCAGCGGCATATGGAACGACATACGGTTGATAGCGGCATCGGGTAACTTCGGAAACTGGGACTTGATGAAGGAAAGCTTGGCGATTCCGGCATCTTCAACTGCTTGCTTGACGGCCGCATACTGCGTTTCATCTTCAGTGTCGGACTTGTGCTGTTCTTCAGGATCTGATCCTTCGGACTCGCGTAAGAGCAAAATCCAAGACCACTTGAGATCAACGATGCGGTTCGTACCTTCTTCACTGTCTGAGCTGGACTCAACAACATACTTGTTCGTTGTTTGCTGCTTCTCTGGGCGTTCGTGCTCACCATCCTCTTCAAATAAATCCACAGTCTGCGCGCTCGCGGGAAGGTTTCAGAGACGCCGCTAGAGCAGGTACAGAGAACAGCTTACCGTCTTCAGACGCATCGACAACGAGTGGTAGGGGGTCGCTATCTCCCCCACCTTGATCTTGACTACTCGCACAATATTAGCAAGATGGCTATGTGAATGGGTTAGGTGGAGTGGGTAGTACCCGGCGAGGAGTCAAACGTGAAGGGCTCTTCCCAGGTGGCCTGCTTGAAGTACTTCGGCTCGTAGTCCACAGGAGTCACCTTATCGTAGTAGAGGATCCTGAGTCCAAGCAAGAGAACCATGAGTCCGTTTTTTCATCGAATGCAGCAACGAGGACAGCGTACTTCATTTGCAGATAGCGCTCGGTCGCGGGCAAAGGCTTTAACGTTTGAGAGAGCTGGACCTGAGTACTCACGACCAGTTAGAAGCCGTACTAAATAAGTAGAATGTGGCTGTATGAGCCCTTACCAAGTTACGAAGACATGCCACCGTCTGCATGAGATCAATTTCGTTAGCTTGAAGCTATGCGCCGATTCCGAGACTACAAAACGTACCGCACGCTTGATTTGATCCTTGCTGTACTTGCCCGCATGAATATCGAGCTGCTTCTTGGCGGTTCCTTCTGTTTGAGACAACTTCATAATAACGACATCTTCACTCTGGTACACGAAGCGGACTAAAGAGAAAAGACTGTCAGATAGGCTCGTCGTGTGGGTTTTCTTAACGCACAGTTGTAGCACTCGATCAAGGTGGTTTCGTTGTCCGGGTCCTATGCAGCGAATGCCTCGATCAGCCAAGAACTCTACGTAGAGGGAATAAATGGCCCACGGAAGTACGAACCAGGTAGATGCCAAAGATCTTGGAACGAGGCCAGCAAGAGTTGGTTAGCCAGCAGCAAGAAGGGGGATCATACTCGTTTTCAAGCGTACCAACGTCCTTCAGAAATGGATCGATATCAATTAAAGAAAAAGGGGTCATGTGCTGAGATGGTCAAGACTCACGTACCGGAGGTACTTACGCGTCAGAGCCTCGAATACACCCTCTGGAGAAAGCATGTGTGAGACGTAGAAAAGGGTGGTTCCTTCACAAGTAACTCGTACCTTCAAGCCTGTTGTTGCCACGACACAAGCAGCGGAGCGAGATGGCGGAAGTGAGTTTTTGTAGCTACATCAACGATTCTTGTAGCGTGCGTACCACTTGCACAAGGTTGCCGCCTAAAGTAAAATGAAGAAGGTGAGAGCAACTAAGTCATCAAGAGCAGAACAAGACGCACCTCTTCGTTGTTGGGCAGAAGACTCTTGATATGAATGCCAGCCAAGCTCTTGTCCGCGAAGCAGTCTAAAAGTACCCTGTTGTTTACAAGAGTGGCAAGAGAGGCGAGGATAGAAGAAAGCCGTGCCTTCGGGAAACAGGTGTCTGAAAGTAGAGGATCATTAGTCGTGCTTGTTCTTCGGCATATAAACAGAATTCAGGTGAGTACGCACCGCAGGTAGCTGATGCTGCTGATTGCCGTCTACAAACAACACATAAAACGTCGCGTAAGCAGACAAAGTAAAGTAGAAAAACTACACCAGCGGGGGCACGTACACGAAGCAGGTTGCGCATGAGGCTCTTTCAAGGATATTAGAAAGCATCAGTGTTGGTCACGCGTGTAGTGAAGGCTATTGAGAGGGACTACGCGTACCAGGGACTGCACCTCGGTCGGGGTTTGTGTAGCAAGCTTGACGGCGCTCTGCTCGGCCATGATAAGTAACGAGAGTAGAGAAAGGCTTGAGAGGGGCTGCAGCTTACCATGTTGGCGGTTTGCCGGTTTGTTCTGTGGCTCGGTAAGAAGGACAATGGTCGCCATAGCAGGCACTACTTGATGTTAACCGCCAAGGCAGGCAAAACACTTCGGCAAAGTGCCGGAAAAAAGGCGCGAAACAAAGCAGCTTCGTGCCTGAAGTTGTTTTGAAGAGATGCTGCGCTTGCGACCTACCCAGATCGAGCTCGGTGCAGAAGATGTCGAAGATTTCAAGGAAGCTCAGCGCAGACAGGCAGACGACGCGGCCCCAAAGGTGGCAGGCCCCGAGCGAACGCCGACAGTAGCTGAACGCATCGGCTATGAAAAGCCGTCCGAAGGACGACAGACGAACAAGAAAGATCGCGTTTGACGCGATCTAACACGAATGCTCCACTAAGAGGCAAATTTAATGCAGTTGTGTGTCTACGTACAAAGGAGAACAATTCAATCGTTCTCCAAGGCTCTTTCCCCGTTGCGTCAAAACTCTTTTAACTGCTGCTCGGCTGCTCGGTGCGGTGTGCTTAGTTGTCCTCCTCGATCTTGGGGGCCAGGTAGAACTTGAGGTGGCCCATCTCCTCGTCGCCCGACTTGATGGGGTACTCGACCACAAGAGGCACGTCCTTGGAGAGGCTAAGCGTCACGGAGCCAGAAAGAGAAGTCGCCTTGGTGAAAAGGTTGAGGTAGCGCAGGGCGAAAGTCAGCGTCACGGGCTCGTCGAGGTTAATGATCGTCTGCTCATCCTCCTTGGCGTCGGAGGCCGACATGGGCTTAATGTTGATGTTGCCGCTGCCCATGTCGCCGGACACAGAGAACTTGACACCCTCCTTGCCCGCCGAGATGACGACTAACCTCCACAAAAACACACTTCAGTCAATCTCGGCACAACAATAAAGCATGTTGCAAAGCACCTGGAGGCGTACCAGTGTCACCCAGAATGGTAAGGTCACGGCAAATCCTCTGGAACTCGGCGGCGGGCATCTTCACGGTGGCGGCATACTCAGTGTCGGGAATGCCGAGAATGTCTGACTCAATCTCAAGAAGCTTAAGATCGAACTCAGAGACCTTGTCTTGCTCTGTGGTAACAACGTTGCAGGTCAGCTGACCTGACCCTCAGAACAAGAGGAGCAAGTTGGATGTGGCCGTACTCTGGCTCTCGAAGGTGAAGGAAACAACGCTGCCGCTGTCCTCCGACTTGATAGTCACGGAATCGTCGTTGCCGGCGCACTTGAGGATCTTAGACATAGAGCCCAGGTTGATGCCGAGCTGAAGACCTCTGTCGCAGCGGTAGTGCTCAAAGCCCTCGGCGTTGAGCATGAGCGAAACGAGCGACACGTGAGCCGAATCCATGGCCTGGAGAGCGATGCCCGAAGGCGAGCAATCAAAGTTGGCATCGGTAACCAAGTCCTTGACGGCCTCAAGGATCTTCTTCAGCAGCGCGGCCTGGTTGAGCTTGGCTTCCAGCATCTTGGGTTGTGTGTGGTTGGAGGTTCGCGGACTTGTGACAAATGTGTTGTGGTCTCTCCTTTCGCACAGTTATCGTTGGCTCCCGCCAAATTTTTCCCGCGTTTTTTTTAACAATAACGCCAAACGGCCCAGAGACAAAGGGAAACTTACAAGGAAATATTTTATGCACTTAAATTCTTGTCTTTTCACAAAACCCGAAAACGTTATTAAACTGGCGTTCTGCCTGGCGGTGGTCTTCCGTACCTTGTCGGGTGGCCGGCGCAGCTGCACGTCTTGATGCGATCGCGTGTGTTTGACTTCAGGAGTCAGCCGCTGGACTCCTTGAGGGAACATCTGAGTGGTGTGTGCGAGGAGGGCACCAAGGCGCGAAAGAGAAGCGCCGGGGCCAGCCGATCGGCTGGGAAGGAAGAGAGCGGTGACAAAGCTCACACTCGCTTGATGGAGGACGGGAGGAGAGAAGGGCTTCTCGGTGGTGAGAAGCGCGATTGCAAGCTCTTGCATCACGGCTACAGAACAACAGTACACCCCAGTACGACCAAACACGGGATAGCACGAGTGGCCACTCACCACACGGCAGAGCCGCATAAAGTTAAAGACACACCCCAATAACGTTCTGGGTGCGAGACCTTCGAAGGCGGAGGAGAGGCACCAGGTTGGGGCACTAAGCGGGAGGAATGGAGCCGTTGACACAAAAGATTAGAGTCCAGGTAGAAGAAATGGGATCAATTCATTTTTCCTTGCACTGGCAACCATTGCGGCCTCGCCCATTGATCGCACATCTACGCCCTCTCGAGTGGCTCGATGAGAATCACGCTATTTCCTCGGATCACCACCATACCCAGCTCGTTCTTCTCTGTGCTCGAAACCTCCTCCACAGTATCTTCGAGGACAAGGTTCATGAACTGATCGAAGCCGCGAAGAATTCCCGACACTCGCCGATTCGCGTTGAGCTTGATGGCAAGCTTCTTGTCCATGTAGCGCCTCAGATCCGGGCCGACAGCTTTGCTCATTTTTTGGGGGGCTTTGATGGGATGGGTGGCGCGGCAGATTTGTGGTCGCGGTGGAAAAAGAAAGGAAAATGTATCTGTGGTTGGCGTTCCTTCCATTCCTTACCAGGAAAAAAGCTGTTTTTATTGTGCCGGCATCGTTTATCGCACAAAGGCCATGGTTGCAGGTCGGGTCAATTTGATTTCTGTACCCGGTCAGCAGCTTAAAGGCACGACTAACGCATGGAAAAGGAAATCTACTTCGCTTCGCTCGCCCTGCCGCTGCTTCAACTTGGCTGGGTACACGCACAGCCCAACCACAAGTCGTCCCACGCTGCCCTACGCGCATGCCGCCAACTGCAGTCCGAGCACAATCTCCTAGCATCTTCTCTACATGACGATGGCGAATCATTCTACGTGATCTGTTCTTCTTACGTCAAGCCGTTTACTTCGCTCCAAATGCCCGTCGTCTCGTTTTCTCAGCTGCAGCAAATTCTGACCGGCCTCGACTGCAAGGTGCTCGACAGTTCCAAGTCGGACGAAGGAGTGCCCTTGGTGGTCGCTGAATCCGCCCTTAAGCTGGCCCTGCGTGTGCACCTCAACCAACGTGGCTGGTTTGGTGTGGACTCGTGCTCCTTCATACGCTCGCCCGACCCTCTCGCCTTCCCGCCTGCCGGAGCATCTCCTACGCTCGTCGACGCAATCGACATGGTGCTGTCATTGCCTTTCTTTGCGATGATTGCTGTTCAGCTTCAATCCCTACTTACTTGGCCACAGGAGTGCCAGCTGGGCGGTGACGGTTTGGTGTGTCTCAGCCTTGAAGCCTCTGTGCGCCGTATGAGCCCTTTGAAGGTATGCAGACATGATTCATTTCCTTGAGCACTGGGTCATAATTGTAACGTGCCTTGTGCTTCAGCTGTCATCTCTTGTGGGAGGTGATCGCACAGGGGTCGACGAGCCTGAATGCCTGGACAGAGAAATTGAACATGCTCTTGCCGATTGCGTCGTGCTTCCTTCTCTCAATACCGGCCGTATTCTATCTGTTTCGGAGAAGATACCTCCTTCCAAGCTGTTCCCCACGGAAGATGCTCTTCGCCAGTACTGGGCTGATGTGGTACTTTTTGCGAGGCCAGTCACGTTTTTCTGCTTCTAATCTCTGTCTGCAGTATGGCTACCGTCTTCCTCCCAAGATCGAGGCTTGGGCTCAGGTCAAAGTGGGGGAGAATGCGTTCCGCTCGATGACCTACCCGCTTTGCTGTTCGCTAGCTTCAGGTTAGTCACTATCTTTGCCTTTTCATCGCTACACAACTCTAAGGCTACTTGGTGGAGCAGACATGTCGGTCAGTGCCGTGCAAACGCGTAAACGAAAGGGGGAGATCATACGGGATTTCCTCACGGAACTCAAGGACATCCACATCGGCCTTGGCGAGGTATGGGTGAGCTCTTTCGTTCGATGGTGCGCGTTTCTGAGAAAACGTTCTTTACCGTGTGCAGACCGATAGCTTGCTCAAGTTTACAAACGAGAGCTTGGACAAGCCACACTTGGCCACGATTGCCTGGCTCAAGTCGTCAGCGTTGATAAGGTCGCTTTCCAACGACGTGACCGAATTGCCAAACGTCACTGTTGCTACTCGGCCCTCTGCACCGGCGACATGCAACGACCTCCCGCAACCTCGGCCAACGCAAATGAGGCTTGAGGAGTCACCGAAGCCCACAGGTACGCCAAAACGCAAGTGCAAGGACCTCGATTCACTCCCGTTTAGTTCTTCCTCCAGTCGAAAAGAAGACAACGCACGCGGCTAGTCCTCTCGTTGGCGGTGCCGTTGGTCGTAAGCTTGGCGTCAAGAGGGTATGTCCCTCCAATCCCTGAGCCTCCTTCGACGCACACAGTGCTGAGCTTGGCATCCGCAGCCAAAGCCGATGGAGGCCAGTGCACTGGCGGCCAAAGGCAACGTTGCCAGTTCGGGCAAGCCGACCAAGCGGGTCAAAACTGCGTATGTGCTCGTTTTCTCTCTCGCGGAGACCCTTCTCTGAGCTTACCTCGTCTCTCCTACACGCAGCCACACACCCGACTTGGCCGGGACCGATTTCCGGGCTTTGGCTGCTGCCGATAAGCTCAACACCTTGTCCATCGCCCAGCTGAGAACCTTCTGTAAGGACAACAGCCTCAGCACACCGAGGAAGAAGGACGAGCTCGTCGCCGCAATCAAGAAGCACCTCAGCAGCGCGAGTGTGGCCAAGGAGGAGTGAGGATCTCGCTCTTGAAGCTCCTTTCACCTGCCTCGTGTGTACATAGTTAGCATTCCGATGTAATAGCGCGTGCACAGCCCAATGGCACTGCTGCATGCTCGAAGAATTCGAAGGAGCGTCGTGAAATTCTACTCAGCTCCATTTTCTACATCTGCTGTCTCCAGAAGATGGACGACGTGAAGGCGTTCTTCCGTTTTGTTATCAATTCGCCCAAATATTCGGGCCAGGATCTTAAAGATTATTGGATCAATGAGGGGCCCAAGGCCGTTTTCATCGTTGGATGGCTTCTCATTAATGCTGGACTCATGCTCGAGCGAGCACTGCACTATGCTAACATGAGCCCAGGCCCATACGATGTCTTCGGTGGCGCGCTCATAGGTTCGTCCATCTCTTTATTTTGCGCAACAATAAATCAGAAAAAAAGGAGTAAGGATTAACACCACGCTCGCCGTGGCGTTTGCAGCGGCAAGAGCCAGCGCAGCGGCCATCAAGTTCAACATGGGGCTCCTGCTCATCCCCGTCCTCCGCAACTTCCTCTCCTACCTCAGAGGCACGGTAGTGGGCACCTACCTGCCCATCGACAAGTCCATCGTCTTCCACCGACGCATTGCATGGGTTCGCCGTTTTCTTCTTCTTCTTCTTCTGCTCGTGCTGGCCGTCTTTGTGACTCTTCCGCGTGCGCGTCTGTTTTCCGTCTCGCGGCTTGCAGATGATCCTCTTTCTGTCGATCGTGCACACGACGGCGCACTACGTCAACTACAACACCACGGAGAACTACCCCAACCTGGTCGAGTACAAGGACCGGTACCGTGTGTCCGCTGCTCGCGCAACGGTCACCACAACAACACGCTCACGACCGGCGTGTGCGTGCGACGTGCGTGTGTGCGGGGAACAGAACGGGGTTCAAGGGCAACACGCTGCCCACGACGTGGGAGTCGGCCTGGACGACCCTGGCCGGCACCACGGGCCATCTGGCCCTGCTGGTGATGGTGCTCATCTACTCGAGCGCCGTGGAAAGCGTGCGCCGGCCGTACTTTGAGGCCTTCTGGTTCACGCACCACCTGTTTGTCATCTGGCTTGGCCTCCTCGTCGCCCACGGCGCCATGTCCCAGCTAGAGACCACCACCGTCTGGGCCTGGATCGCTGGTTCGTGTAGTCGTCGTTGTCCTCGCCTCTGTATTTCTCACACACGCTGGTACGCGCTCGCTCTTGCAGGACCGCTGCTGGTCTACTTGGTCGAGCGGCTCGTCCGGCTGGTGCGCGGCAACCAGAACACGATCCTCCTCAAGCTCATCGGCCACCCCTCGCGCGTGCTCGGTGCGTTCCGCGCCCACGTCCGCTTCACCTTGAGACCTGCGCTTGACGGGTCGACGACTTTTGTTGGGGGGGGGGGCGTTGTGCAGAGCTGCGGATGAAGAAGGCGAGCTTCAAGTTCGAGGCTGCGCAGTACCTGTTCCTCAACTGTCCGTACATCTCGCGCAACGAGTGGCATCCGTTCACCATCTCCTCGGCGCCCGGTACGTCAACTCTCTTGTCTCATGGGCACTCGGCTCGTTGGCCTCACCATCACCATCACCGCCGGGCAGAGGAGGACTTTGTGTCGGTGCACATCCGCGTGGTGGGTGACTGGACCGGCAAGATGGAGCAGCTCTTCAACCCGGAGCGCAACCTCGGCATCGGTGCGTGTGCGCGCGAAGCAGAGCTATCAATCACGCCCCAGACCTCCTCACCTTTTTTAATTT
>NAVB01000495.1:0-34170 GCA_002179805.1 Acanthamoeba lenticulata | reverse complement strand
AGGACCGGGTCGTAGAGGCCGTAGGTGAGCAGCGGCTCCGGCATCTCGCGGAAGAACAGCTTGAACACGCTCGACACGTCGTGCACGTTGCTCATCGCCAGGTTGACGTCGCCCTCCTTCCCGATCCCGGCCCGGTCGATCGTGTCCCGCAGGAAGTTGATGTTGGAGATGTTGCCCGATATCCTGAAAATGCCAACAATCTCGTAGGCTGCCATTTTTTTAATGAATAAAAATTAGAAAATTAATTCAAAATAAAATATGGAAATGAAGGGCGCACCTTTCGCGGCCTCGAGGTGGGCGGCGAGGCGCTCGACGATGGCCGGCACGCCGGACTTGGTGTCGCACAGCCGTGCGAGCGGCGCCCCAAAGATCTTGGTCTTCTCGTAGTAGCCGATGGTGCGCTTGAGCTCGGTCACCCAGACCACCTTCTCGATGAGGGTCGGGATGGCAAAGACGTATTTGCGGCTGTTCTGGACGAGGCCCAGCGGGAAGCTGTCGCCGGTGTCGGGCAGCTCCTCGAGCTTGGCCTGGTCCATGTCGAGCCGGTCGATCACCTTGTAGCCGCCCTTGGCTGGGCGCGTGACCAGCAAGATGTCGTTGAACGCAAACAAATAGCCCTGCGCACACGCGCGTGTCATTCAACACCGCACACACGCACCGCACACGCGTATTGTATGTACATACCTTGCGTTCTTTGTCTTTCTTTTTCTTTTCCTTTTCGGCCGGCTGGCTGACGATGAGGCACGGGCCCTCCTTGACTACGCGCCGCTGATGATCGCTGGCGATGAGCAGCGCCGGCTTGTCCTTCTCCTTGAGCAGCTTGTCCTGGATGGCCTGCATGTTGCGGATGTTGTCGGCCGACGCGATGCAGTCGCGGATGTAGCGCGACGTCCCCGAGATGATCGAGAAGCAGTGCGACAGCGACCGGTGGTCCCTGTGGCCCACGGGCGTGCTGTCCACCAACGCCTGGGAAAGGTTCGGCGCCACGTCAGCAAATGCCACGTCACGCCACACTCGGGCACGCGGTACGGACCATGATGAGGGTCTCGTAGCCGGCGATGTGGTTAAGCGGGGTGGACAGGAGGCCGTGCAGGTCGACGTAGACGTTCCGCTTCTGGAGGTCCACATAGATCTGCAGCAGGCCACGCACGAGTTGGGAGAAGGCGGGCGGCGTCAGTGGCAGCTCCTTACGGGAGGAACAAGGACAAGAACTAGAGGACCTCGTCGATAAAGGACGCAAATCGGTCCTTCTCCTTGCACTCCAGGAGCGTGTTGACGCCATTCTGGAAGTTATTTACATAGTCCCCGTAGGCCTTGAAGAACGGCGCCTGTTATGGTGCATCATCAACGACGACAATGACGACATCGTCAGCAGTCGAGTCGACAAAAAATCATTGGGGCTGTAGGATGGGACGGACCATGGTGAGGAACACTTCGCCGAGGCCGTCGTAGTGCGGGCATCGGCTCTGGATGATCTCCAGCTGGTGCAGCATCTCGCTGTGCACTGTCAGCAGAGCCTCGATGTTGCCAAAGATAGAGGAGACCTCCTTGTCGGTGCACAGGGCCCTGTAGCCCTTGGTGTTCTCCTTCAGCGGCTTCATGTACTCCTTGACGATGAGCTGCAGGTTGGCCACGTAAACCTTCTCCCGCTTGAGCAGCTCCTTGAAAGCCTCATTGCGCGCCTTGAGCGGGCCTCGTATGTACAACTCGCCTGCACATTTCATATTATTTAATATTATTTATAATGAACAAATAAATAAATTCTGAATGCTTGGAATGGCAGCGCATACTGTATTGTTTGAATTGCTTGCGGGCGAGGAAGCCGCGCGTGACGGCCTGGATCTTGATGATCTGTCGCAGCCGGTGCTGCACCTTGATGAACTCGGTCAAGTCCTCCACCACTTTCTCCTGCACATCACGCGCTGTAAGTCTCACATTTTTCCTCAATTTATTCCATTTTCTGGTTGCTTTTTTATTTTACTACTTGTTAAAGAAAGTAAATAGGCAAAAATTGGAGGGTGACGCACCAGCCTCTGTTGGGCATGAAGCGGGATGGGCTGCATGAGCTTCTTTTCTTCCAGCGACGGAATATAACGGCTCTTGGCGACCAGGTCCTCTGTTTAAAAGTCATCAGCATCAACAACCAAGCCGCGAAGAGGGACATGCACGGACGTACCGACTTGCTGGATGGCGTCGTCCTTGAGTTCGAGCGCGTGAAGCAGGTTGTTCATCGTCCGGAAGTAGGTCGACACGCCCATCCCGTACTGCATCGGAGGCCAGCGTCAGTCAACAGATTGTGGCTGGGTTAGAGAAGAGAAAAGGGGGTGCGTTACCGGATCGTTGATTTGCGATTGAAGCATGGTTTGGTCCAACGACGGCAGAGTCTTGGTCTTTTGCTGTATAGGCAACAGAAAAATCCTAATTAATTCTCCACAAAAAATAAAAAAAGTATAAAAAATGAATGAGTGACTTTGAACCTTGCTGAGGACCGACCGGCGGGCAGGTTGCGGCGTTCCTTCGGTCTTGGAGATCTTGGGCTGGCCCTTGGAAAGCTCGGCAGTGGCCTGGCTCGAGATGAAAGCCGACAACTTACCGGGCCTAGCGTTGGAGCGCGCTCAGGTCAGTCCGTCAGGCCACCACCACACATCAGTGTAAGACAAGCGCGTACTGCACGGGCGCGATGCCAGTCTTCATCGGGCTCGGCGGGCCGCCAGAACCGATGAGCTTGTCGTGAATAACCACGTCGTTGGTCGATAGCGACGAAGAAATGGACGATGAGAGCGAGACAGCCGGCTGCTCCCGGCTCGACGTGGACGATGACGACGTTGATGATGACGACGAGGGCTGCGCGGGCAACACACCCGGGCTGGACGTTACGACCGGCGTCGCCGCCAGTGCGCCACTGTTGAGCGGCGACCCGTAGAAGGAGGCGTGAGGCGCCGAGAACGAGTTGCTACGCGGCGAAGGCGGCGGCGAGGCGTTGGCCGCGAACGGGTTGGAGTTGCCCCGCATGCGCGGGGACAGCGGTGTGCCGGGCGCCGAGCCCATGCCGCTGGGCTCGGTGTTGGTGCGCGCCTTCGTGGGTACCGACGGCGACCCGACCGAGAGCGCCGACGACGACCCAACGCCCGAGCCAGAGCCTGAGGCCGTCCCCGCAGGGCCGCCAGAGGTGGCGGTGGAGGACATGGCTAGGGCGGCCGCGGCGGCGAGCGAGGTCGAAGAAGTTGTGCGACCGGGCGGTGGCAGCGCCGCGCGGGCCGAGATGGGCTTCAGCGCGACGGCCGACAGGTCCGCGGGCTGCACCTTGGTCGCGGGCAGCTTGGACAGCACGCTCTCCTTGGGCTTATCCTTGGCCGCGACGTCCTTGTCGCCCTTCTTGTCCTTCTCGGCCTTTTTCTCTTTGTCCACCTTCTTGTCCTTTTTCTCGCTGGCGCTGTCGTACATGAAGAAGACGAGGAGATGAGCACACGAGTAATAATCATTGTTAAGGGCGAGTAGATGAACCTCTTTGCCTTCGCGCCTGTGTGGTCGCCAGACGGCTGCCCGCAACGCGCGCAGGCATCGCCCTTCTTGCGCCAGGCGGGCGCCGCCTGGAACTCAGCGCACGCCGTCCCGCCCGCCGCCTGCATGGCCTGGTCCACAGTCGGTCAGGCCAAGACCGCTGGCTGGCGAGGGCGCGTGGCTTTGAAGAAGAAGAAGAAAGGGGGAGGGAACGTACGAGTTGGCGTACGGCGGTGGTGGGGGTGGTGCCGCCAGCGGCCGTCATGCCGGGCATGGGCAGTGAGCCCATTCGCTGAAGTGAGGGCGACTTGTTGGACATCTGAATCAAGGCCCATTCGAGTAGTGGAAGATAATCGCAATCACATTTACAAGAACTTGCGGTTAGCTGTTGGCTGAGTTACTCTGGGCAGCTTCATAATGAAACTCCATATCGGACTTGGATGATTGTCCCCTCATAATCCAGGCGATGGCATCACCACGCAAGAGAAAGGGAAAAAACAACATAGGGGGCATATAAACCTTCTGTTCCTCAGGTGCCACCCCCCGTTGTCAACAGAAGCAAGGAACCGACCGTTGGCAAACCCAACCCTTCTTCTTGTGTGTGTGGGGGTTGTACCCGCGTCTGTGTGACTGGTTCGCCCAGCCCTAGGGTAACGGAGGCTGAATATTAATTAATTGCTCTCTTCAACGAGACGTTGGCCGTGCGTGCTTGGCATGCCAGAAGCACAAGAACAGAAAGCTAACAGGCAGTCAATCTTTATTGAAGAGGACTTGTTTGAGTTGCACGTAGCGGTCGAGAGCTGACTTAGATCTGCGACAGCGCGGTGGCGGCGTCGGTGAGCTTGAGGCTGCACGTCACAAGCAAGGTTGTTAGACCGGGCTCGTGTCAAGCTGTAAGTGTGGACTACGACGTACTCGTTGGGGGCAGCCTCGACGTTCTCCTTGACAATCTTGCCGTTGTCAACGACGAGCGAGTACCTCTTGCAGCGCTTGCCAAGGCCGGCGGCGCTGAGGTCGAGCTCCTTATCGACCAGCTTGGTGAAGGAACCATCCCAGTCAGCCACCAGGGTGATGTTGTTGGCCTTGAGCGAGTCACCCCAGGCCTTCATGACGAAGGGGTCGTTCACGGAGCTGCGCGTGAAAGAGTACAGGTCAGGCACGAATAAAGCCAAGGCACTACTTCAGATGATCAACGAGAAAAACGTACACGCAGACCACGTCAACGCCCTTGGCCTTGAACTTGTCCGCCGACTCAACGTAGCCAGGAACGTGCCTGCTAGTGCAGACGGGAGTGAAAGCGCCAGGCAGGCCGAACACAACCACCTGTAATTTCACCAACGCATTAAAAGCCCCATTTCATCAAGAAACTCCAAGATTGGAGTCTACCTTCTTGCCCTTGAAGAGAGTATCGAGCGGCAGGTCCTTGCCATCAACACCCTTCAGGTTGGCCTGGCCCTCCAGTAGGTTCTGGCCGACAGCGTAAGAACGAGTGAAAAGGGCCTGGCTGCTGCGGACTGCACAGAACGGTGAGGATCAACCGACAATTAATAGAGATTAAGCGGACGGACCAGCAGTCTGCCTGGTGGCCACAGTGAAGGCAGCGCGGGAGACAGTGCAGGTGCGGTTCATCCTTGATGTGCTAGTGGGAGGTAGAAAAATGATCTCGAGCGCGTGTCGCACACGTCAGGGTGCGCTGGCCCCACGAATTTCCTTTTTGCATTTTTGTATTTTTTATTTTAGCAATACTCACATCAGTGGCGGGCATACTTGTTCCTCATGCGTTCGGCAATCTTCCTGTTCCTCTCCAGTTCCTCGTGATGTCGTTGCTCTCGCGCATCTACAGCCGCATGTTCATCTTCTTCGCTTTTCTTTTTCGGCGATTTCGAAGACTTGGGCGCCTCGTCCCGCTGCTTCTTTTTCTTAGCCTTCCTTTCGTCCTCTTCCTCGTCGTCATCTTCGTCCTTGTGATCTAGCTTATATTTCTGTCGCACGCGCTCAGCCATCCTGTGGTTTCGTGCTATAACCTGGTCCTTTCGCCTTCGCTCCAGGGCCTCAGCTATCTCTTCTTGTGTTCTGCCAAGCTTCTCATCCAGCCCCTCCAATGGGTCGTTCAGTTCACCATTGTCGTCATCGCTGTCTGAGCTTGCAGCCGATCCCATTTGCGTTGTTTGTGATTATGATTATGATGCTGCGAGTAGGGGCGAAGGATGGTGCGGGAGTAGAAGTTGCCCTCCTTTTGGATTTTGGCATCCTCGCGAGAAGCCAAGTAATCAAGCCGAAGTGCACTTCGTCGTAGTTCTCGGGGAGTTTCGGGGGTCTTGTTAATCACCACTTCGAGAAAAACAACAATGAAAAGAGAAAATGCAGCCCTAGAAATGGAACTTCGCCCACAGCAGGCTGCCGTGGCGGGTCTCAACGAAGTGGCCGAGTACCGCTACCACACCGTGGGGAACCCTGCTGGCGAGGCCCTCTTTCTTCATCATGGTGCGTCATTCAGGCTAAAAAAAGACACAAGTCAATTTAATTGATTATTAATAAGTCCTTCTGATCCTGATCCTGGGTGGTCTTCAGGCTTTACTGGCAGCAGCCTAGTGTGGCACGGTATGCTGGCACATCTTGACCTGCACCGCTTCCGTTGTATTCTACTGGACACCCGCGGGAGTGGTACCAACGCCGCCGCTTATGCCGATTGTACGTTGTACCTTAAAGGCCAAGAGCATACGACCCACCATGACTGAGGGTCAAATGATCAAACTTGGGCTCTTCGTCCTCGCACTCTTGTGCAGATCGGGATTTCACGCTGGAGCGGCTTGCGGAGGACGTCATCGGGCTGGCCGACGCGCTTGGCATCTCCCAGTTTTCGTTCGTGGGCCACTCCATGGGCGGGGGCATCGGCATGCTCCTCGCGCTCAACCATCCACAACGTCTTCACCGGTAAGGGCATGTCTTGCGCCATGACAATCATCATGTTGTCCCCAGGTGGCTGATGATCCCGGGGGTGCGTGTGACATACAGGCTGATCCTCGTGGCGCCCATTCCGGCCGATGGCCTGGGTCACATCCCGCCCAAGGCCCACGAGCGTGATCGCTGGACCCGGCGCCAGCCCGACGCGCGTGCTCGGTACGGTGCAGGCGCTCTGACTTCAGCACGTCGGCTTGTTGAGGTCAGCTGATGCTCTGCTCTGCCGTCCTCGTGGTGGTTGTGGCCCGCGCTAGGCTCGCCGAAGAGGCCAAGGCCTTTGCCGCACGGCCCGCGAGTGACGAGGAGATCGCGCGGGGCATCGACGTTGCGCTCGCCACCACCGACGGCCACTTCGAGGGCGCCTGGGAGGCCATGATCAAGTTTAATGTCAGCGACCGGCTTCACGAGCTACGCGTGCCTGTCCTCATGGTCGCTGGCGCCGCTGATGGCCTGCTCGGCTTCAATCTGCGCGACTTTGGGCAACTCAAGCTGGCTTCTCTCCACGTCTTTAGCCGCGTGGGCCACAGCATCCCGCGCGAGGTGCCCCGAGAACTGGCTGAGTGTGTTGTTGACTTTGTTGACCACGGGGTAGTGACCGCCGTCACTCTGGCCCGAAGCTATATGGCTCGGAAGCGGGCGGAGAAGAGCGCCCAACAGCAACAAGGCCTCCACAAGAGTGCTTTGTAAATGCTTCAACTGTATTCTCATAGTGGTGAGGTGGACTTTTGTCACAACACCTGAGAGCTGCAGTGGTTTCTTGTTCCATTCACAATCTCGCCAATTACCGCGGCGTGTTAATTTTTTCTTTTCGAATTTTTTTTCCTTGTGAACCACAATTCTTGAGAAGCCAAGTGGTGTTGCCCCACGAAAAGGTCTGGACTGGATATTATGCTCATAACCCAACCCGTGACGCTACCACCGGCTTTTTTAATTCGGTCGAAATATATTATGATAATATGGTTGCAGAATCTATCAGTTGTCTGCATCTTCATGCTCGGTACCGAGTGAGAGAGGCTTCCATGTTTCGAGTTCGGCCAAAGCCTCCACCAACTTCTTCTTGATCCCGTCAAAGGCGTCCTGCCCCAGGGCGAGGCGCAAAGGGATCTCCTTTCTGTCAGCCGCAGAGCCTGAGCGAGTGAGCACATCAACGATGCGCTGGGCGGCCTTCACCGGGTCGCCCGGCTGCTTGCCGTCGGATGACTTGAGGAACTCGATGGTCTTGCCTGCCGTCTGGTCGTACTCGTCAATGTGCCGTTGGGCAGTGTTGAGATTGGAGCCCTCGGCGAGAAGGGCCGTGCGGAACATGCCTGGCTCGATGATGGTGACGTCGATTCCCAGAGGGGCCACCTCGGCGTGCAGCGCTTCGGTGATGCCCTCGAGCGCAAACTTGGTGGCGCCGTAGAGACCCACGCCGGGCGAGGCGATCTGCCCAGCCATGCTGCCAATTATGGCAATGATGCCGGACCTGCGCGAGCGGAAGTGGGGAAGAAACGCTCGTGTGACGTTGAGCAGCCCAAAGACGTTGGTGTTGAACTGGGCCAGCGTCTCCTCGTGGCTGGCGGCTTCGATGGGACCCTGGAGGACGTAGGCGGCATTGTTGACCAGCACGTCGATCCTGCCGTAGATGCCCACTGCTTGCTGGGCGAGGGCTTCGAGTTCGGGCATGGGACTGGTGACGTCCAGCTGGATGGGGGAGGCGCCGGCTTCGATGAGCGCCGCCAGCTTGGCCGTGGAACGAGCTGTGGCGATGACCTTGTCACCTCGCTTGAGCGCTGCCAAAGCCAACTCTTTGCCTAATCCGGTGGAGCACCCAGTGATGAGCCACACCTTGGTCGTTGAGGAAGTCATGTCTAGTTGTTGTTGTTTGTTGCTTACACGAGTGCAGTACAATGGTCTGCCTGTGTCTTTATACCACAGCTTTTGCCAACGGCGCGTTGATAAACGCCGACTCGAAAATGCGGTGGAGCAACTTTGCACTTGCCGCCAATCACGGCGCTTGTTTCGTAGAATTAACTTTTAAAGGAAACGACAACGCAAGTTGCGGCGTTTCAATGATCTCTGTTGTTTTTTGCGTAACACCATTTTATTGAAGACATGAATAAAGCAAATCAATTTTTGGTGTTATTCTTGTCTGATTATTCTCTTGTGGCCCGTAGAAAGAAGTGAAGTCGGCAAGGTGTGCCTTCACTTGGGCCACGCGTGCAGCGTCACTGGCCAGCGTTCTCTGAGGAGGTGTTGGCCTCGGTTGACTGCTGCTGCTGTTGCTGCTGCGCCCGGCTCATTTCGTCTTCGCCGCTCGAAGTGGTCCCACCTTCATCATGCTCCACGTCGTCAATGGAGCCGCGCTCTTCCTCCTCTTCGTCCTCGTCTTCGTCATCATCATCGTTCTGGTCATCTTCTTCCTCTTCCTCCTCCTCTTCATCATCATCATCCTCGTCCTTCCTGCCCGACGCGTAGTGTCGGTTGATGGCCTCAAACACGTTGGCGCCGCCTCCCCGCATGATGACCTTGTACAGGTCGCCTGTAGTCATCATCATCATCGTCGCCGTAATAATTGCATGAGTCATGAGGCCAGGTCAGGGGATTGTTGTGGTGCAACGCACCGACGGTGATGTTGTGCTCAACGACGAGGCGGTTGAGATCGAGCAGCCAGTCCTCCAGCGTCCGGCCGGCGTATTTCTCGCCAAAGGTGAAGTAGACGAGGTCGCGCTTGGCCTGCGACGCGGCCATCATCTGCTGCACGGCCTTGAGCGACTTGTCCCCTCCAAACGCTGCACGGCGGCGTCAACAGCACAGCCGCGAGAGTCAGGCCCAGGCCCTTCGCCATGGATGAAGAAGGTGATGATGTTGTACCGCCACAGCCCCAGTTGCCGGTGGCGAGCGGGTGGTCGGGGACGGCCCCGTGCGGGTCGTAGCATGAACAGTACATCTTGTTCAGGTCGCGCACGAGGCTCACGGGCTGCCACTGCAGGTCGCCCCACGCGACGACGGCGTCGACGGCCACGATCACGTTGTTGATGTCGCCCTCAGCTGTCCTGTTGGTCTCGACATAGTCGCCACCAAAGGCCAGCGTGCGGGCGTAGCCCGCGTAGTCGCTGAAGCGCTCGGCGCCATGAATAAAGATCACCTCGTTGTCCTCCATCACCGAGCACAGCAGACTGTAGCCAGGCCCGCCGTGATTAACATTCCACACATTCGTCAGATGCTTCATGTCGACACATGAAGAATGAACGCCAACGAGGACAACGTACATGGAGATGAGGCACTCGGGCTTGATGACGAACAGGATCTCCTCCTGCACGCAGCCACGGCTGAGGACGCCTCCGCCGATGTACTTGTTGGCAAAGTCGGCGTGAAAGGGCGTGTCGGCGTCCTCGATCTTGCCCTGCGTGTCGACCCGCACGGGCCGAATCGGCCTGCGGCTCTTGGCCCAGTCGGGCACTTCGCTCTTGCCCAGCACTTGCCGTCGAAAGACCACCTTCCCGGGCGGCACTGTATGGTCATGAAGACGAAGAAGAAGATGAGAATTGTGAAGAAGAAGAAGAAGAAGAAGACGAAGAAGAAGAAGCGCTTGTTGTCGTTCACGCACCAGATTCGCTGAGGCGGTCAAAGTAGTGAAGCACGCACTGGAGCTTGCCCACGCCAGGCCCGAACGTGGCCACGAACAGCATCTGCACGTCCAAGTCTGCGAGAACGATGTTGAGGATGACGATGAGGTACAGCCCTCAAGAAGACGGGCCGAAGATAATGATTGGTTGTTGTTGTTGTTGTGGTTTACCGTGAAAGGGCTGGGTGGCGTAGAAGACAGGGCTGATCCACAGAGCGCCCATGAAGGAGCAGGCGAGGAGGCACGCGCATTGCTCCTGCAGGCGGTTGTCGTTGGGGGGGGAGGAGGTTGTTGTTGTTGTTGAGTCGTTGGCTTGGCGCCAAGTTACGGTCCGTCAAGGAGGAGAGCAGACGACGACGTGTACCTGGGTGAGGACGACCTGCGCGTTGTGCTGCTGTAGCAGGAGGGGCACGCGCTGGTCTGGCGGGAACAGCTCAGGCAATCTATAGGCATTGATGGATGGATGGCCACCGCAATCAGCAAGTGAGAAGGAGAAGAGAGAAGAGAGGGCAGGTGAGCTGCGGACCGAAGAGCGAGGCGCTGGATGGTGGGGAGGATCACATCAAAAAAGCGCTGGGCTTCCGCGCTTGGCTTCGAGTAGAACTCGTGGAAGAAGAAACAGGGCACCTCACCTCCACGTATGTCGGTGAGGGCTGTCGTCCGAGCGACAGAAGTGAGAAATCGACAACTGGTTGGGGCACACAACGAAATTCACGAAACCTTTTTCAAACTCATCAACATCGCTAATCCTGCGGTTGAGTACAGCAGCGATTTGGGACCATCTGGGACCTCGACGTCGTGGCTGGCCTGCTTCATCGGTGTGGTGTTCTCCATCGATCTCCTCGAGATAGTGGGGCAGGATAACGAATTTGTCCCCCTCGTGTTGCTTCCATTCCTTCTTGGTAAGGGGCAAGTGGGTGCGCTCTCCCTTTCCTTGCGCGGATGTCCAATTACCCATTCTCTCTCGTTCACCTCCAGAGATCGGATGTTTGGTTCAAAAAACTTGCACCCTCTTTCTCCTTGGCCTCCATTTTCTTTTGGGTTTTTTGAGTTTTCTTTTCGGAGGAAGAAATAGAACCGAAGAGGAACAAACAAGACAAGGATGGAGACGGTGGGGGACGAAGTGAAAAGGAAGGAAGAGGTTGCTGAACCAGCAAAAAAGAAGCTCAAGACGGAGGTAGCAGCATGCAGGAGAGAGGAGGTTGGCGTGAATGACCTGATGGTGGAGCTTGTAAGCTTCGTCTTCCACTTCGTGCAGCCCCTTGCCCTGCCTGCCTGCCGCGCTGTGAGCCGCGCGTGGGGCCACGCGTTTTTTCTTCTTCACCAACAACAAGGCCGGAAGAAGAAGGGACTACCGTACTCGTTTGCAGCGAAGGTGGCGAGCCGGGGCTGGTTGGCCGTGCTGGAGTGGGCGCGCTCCAGTGGCTGCCCTTGGGATGGGCGCGTGTGCACCTTGGCCGCCCAGGCAGGCCACCTCGACGTGCTCCAGTGGGCGCGTGCCAACGGCTGTCCCTGGGACGCGATGACCTGTGCCTGGGCGGCCAAGGGTGGCCATCTCGACGTGCTGCAGTGGGCGCATCAAAACGGCTGTCCATGGGATGACCGAACGTGCCAATGCGCGGCCAGTGGCGGCCATCTCGAAGTGCTCCAGTGGGCACGCCAAAACGACTGCCCGTGGAGCGAAGAAACGTGCAGCGATGCGGCCAAGGGAGGCCACCTGGACGTGCTCAAGTGGGCGCATCAGAACGGCTGTCCATGGAGCGAAGAAACGTGCATCAAAGCTGCCGGAGCCGGCCATCTGGCTGTGCTCCAGTGGGCGCGCGCCAATGGTTGTCCATGGAACATGTGGGTGTGCTGCCGAGCCGCCGAAGGAGGCCACCTAGACGTGCTCCAGTGGGCTCACGACAACGGCTGCCCATGGAGCGAGAGGACCTGCGCTGATGCGGCCTGGGCAGGCCATCTTGGCGTGCTTCAGTGGCTGCGCGCCAGCGGCTGCCCATGGGACGAGATGACCTGCGCATTCGCGGCCACGAGAGGCCGGCTGGAAGTGCTGCAGTGGGCACACGACAATGGCTGCCCGTGGGACCAGAACACCTGCACAGAGGCTGCCATCAATGGCCATCTGGCTGTGCTCCAGTGGGCGCGCGCCAATGGTTGCCCGTGGGATCGGTGGACTTGTATTGTGGCAGCCAGGAGAGGCCACACCGAGGTGCTCGAGTGGGCGCGCGCCAACGGCTGCCCTCCTGAGTAAGTTGATTGTGCCGTGCTGGGGAATGCCTGCCGCGTCTATGAAGACATGATTGCCCCTATGCCAAGAAGAAGAAGCTGGCAACATGTTGTGCTACGTGGACCAGCTCATGGGCGGCGTCAAGGCGTCGTGCCCCGCTTCTGCATCATCCAGCGACGCGGATCGGAGCGTTGCCTCCCGTTCGGCGTCCTGGCTCATCTCCTCGCTTGCCTCCCTGTTTGCCCTCTGAGTGATCAATCGATCTGGAGTGCCGCTTCCCAAGCATTTCGTGGTAAAAATAGAAGAATTTTAAGAATGTTGAGAAAGCACCGCACGCCTCAGAGAGTCAGATCGGCCAGTGGTCGAGGCGGTTTCCGCAAGGGCAAGTTGATGCTAGCGCCTTGCCGCGAGGTCGAGAGGGGAAGGCCCAGGGCTTGTCGCCGGAGGGCGAGCAGCATCTGCTCGAGGCCTTCGCCCGTCTCGGCCGACACGGCGAACGTGGGCACGCTGAGGCGCTTGTCCTGCAGGTACGTGTTGAAGTAGTCGAGGTTGGCCTGCGCGCCCGGGAGGTCCATCTTGTTGGCCGCCACCACCGACGGGCGGGTCGTCATGCCGGGCGCATAGCTCTCGAGCTCGAACCGGAGCGCCTCGAACTGCTCGATGGCCTGGTCCGTGCCCTTGCCCGAGAAGTCCAGCACGTAGCACAGGACCTGTGGCCATTCAATAAATAAATTCAGAAAAAATGTAAATGTTAATAAAAAGATAAATAATTCAAAAATTAAATTAAAATAGGCCATGTGCCTTGGTGCGTTCGATGTGGCGGAGAAAGGCAAGGCCGAGACCGCGATTTTCGTGGGCGCCGTCGATGATGCCCGGCAGGTCGGCCACGGTCAGGCGCGTGTAGTCGTCAAACTCGACCACGCCGAGCGAGGGGAAGAGCGTGGTGAACGCATAGTTGGCGATCTTGGGCCGCGCCCGTGAGATCGCGTTGAGCATGGTCGACTTGCCCGCGTTGGGGAAGCCCACGAGTCCCACCTGCGCCAGGAGCTTGAGCTCGAGCTCGATCATCTTCTCCTCGCCCGGCTCTCCGTCCTGCGCAAACTTGGGCGATCGCAGCGTGCTCGACTTGAAGTGCCGATTGCCTCGGCCGCCGCGGCCGCCGCGCGCGACGACGACCATGTCGCCCTCCTTCTCGAGGTCGGCCAGCACGGTGACCTCCTCGCCGGTGTCGCGCCGCAGCGGAAGCTGCTTGACCACCGTACCCACGGGCACACGGACGGTGCTCGTCTCGCCCGTTCGCCCGTGCATGTTGCTCCCGCCGGGGCGGCCGGTCTCTGCCTGCATAGCGGGCATGAGCAATTTTTCGTGTCGTGCCAAAAGACAAAGGCATGGCGGAAGCGTACCCGAATGGACCCGCCCACATTGCCCAGGTTGCGCTCCTCGGCGGTGGCCATCACCACGATGTCGCCGCCTGAGCACAATAACAGCAGCAGCATGGTGGGTGGACTGCAACGCACGAGAAAGTGGTGATGGCAATGGTACCTGTGCCACCGTCGCCGCCTTCTGGCGGGCCCTCTGTGACGCGGTTGTCGCGAAAGAAGGCGACGCAGCCGTTGCCGCCGTCGCCGGCCTTGACCCGCACCCTGACTCGGTCGATGAAACGATGCTTGTTCTGCCCCGAGAGATGAGGTATAAGATTTTGGAATCAGATGAAAGTTGAGAGAAGAGGACGCACGTCGTAGGGTTTCTTTTGGGACACGCCCATCGATTTGGTCGGCCGGAGCCACACGGGGTCATGTTGTACCGACGGGCCTCCATAACCGCTGGTGAACAGCCGCTGGTGTGGCCCAGAGCAGCGAGCACGCAGCGGCAGAACCACCACCGTGCAGTGCTCGGTCCTGCCGTGCAAGAGGAGCGTTGGCAATCCACCACTTCCTCGTCCACGCATCATCCGCGGTGGAGCGATCTTTACTTTTGGTTTTATTTGTTTTGTTTGGCATTTATTTTTATTTTTATTTTATTTTCGCTGGCATCACACGCCACGGATGAGTTGATAGCAGTCCGACTGCACCTCGGGCTTGTTCAATTGCTTGGGCTTGGAGATCTGCAGCCATGACCGTCAGTCCTTGGATTGAACAACACATGCGTGCTGCCGCGACATGTACCTTGATGTACACGTGATCGCCAATGACCCGGACGGGATGCACGCGCTGCTTGGTGCCCTTGGACTTGACGCCCCCGACCATGGCCATGTAGAGGCCCTCGCCGGTCGCCACGTCGATCCTGATCCAGCAGTCACGTCAGGACGCCGACAAGCTATGAACAACAGTACAACTGGTGGGTGGCGTACCGGTAGGAGTGGAGAGGACATCGCACGGCCAGGCGGCCGCCAAAGTCCTCTATGTCGCCCCGCATCAGCCCTCCTCCGTTGTGATAGCACCAACTGTGCAGAACTCAAAGATGAATAAAGTGTAGAATTAAAAAAAGAAACAATGAATCATAATCTGAACCTGTCCATGGCGTAAATGTGGTCGTCTTTGTGGAAGAACGTGATGCTGCGCTTCTCCACTTGCGTGCACTTCCACTTACGATTGGGGGCAGATCGTATCTCTGATGCGCTGCCGGCTAGCACGTAACCCTCCGCCAAGGCCTTCGCCTCTTCGTGGCCATTCTCGTCCTGCGTCACAATCTCGGTCGGCGGGATCTCATCGTTCTCAGCAACATCGGATCGATCCTCGGTCGATTCCATTTTTACTATGATTTAAGGAGACCGGAGTGGGCCTTTGTGGCTGGATCGTCGATGATACACCAAAATGCCTCATCTTTATGTCTTTTAATATTTTATTTCTTCTCATTTTCATGTAGGATAAATAGAAGGAAAGACAAACCCTGAACTGTCGTGTCCTGAGTTTCGCACCACAGCACTAGTGTGGCCCATGAGCAATTCAGAGTCAATCGCCAGCTGCCTGCCTGCGCGCTACAAGCTTGGCCAGCGTTTGGAACGGGGAGTATGCATATCCTGTGGCACACACACACACACGCACAGCTGACAGGCTGGCTTCTTGTCATTACGCTAGGCCTACTTCACCAGCTGGTGTGCAGAAGACCACAAGCGTCAAGTTTGCAAGCCCGTGCTGGTCAAGGTCCTCCACGATTGCTTCGCCCACGCCGAAGATGGCCGCCGCGTGTTACGGTCTCTGTCCAGCCAGCCAGGCTCCAGCCTTCTTTGGGCTCAAAACCAACTTGTGACGTGCCCGACAACACACAAAAAACGCGTACACAGGGAGGCCGCGATGTTTACAGAACTGGTGGGCCATCCGCACCTCCTCGAGTTGCGGTCCCTGCACCGACTCAGCAACAACAACCGAGACGTGTGCATGGTGTTTGAATACATGGGTGTGCCTCTCCTCGCACAACTGGTGGTCGAAAGAAGAAGAAGAAGAGGTCCATGTGGGATGTTCACGTCACTCTCTGCAGGGTCGTGCGGCAACACAACAGTGACGGACTTGAACGCGGTCATCCGGGCCAAGATCCTGGAGGAGATCCACATCCAGTACATCACCTATCAGCTCCTTCGCCTGGTGGCCGACCTCCACGAAGCTGGCGTGGTCATCGCCGACATGAAGGCACGCCTGCTTCCCACTTGAGCTCTTGATGCACAAGGCAAAGGTCTTTCAGCGCCACATTCGACGCTCAGCTTGTCCACATGCACACGCACACGCACATGCGCAGCCCTACTTGTTCAACATCAACGAAGAGTGCGAGCTCAAGTTGGGCGACCTCTCCATGGCGCTGCCGCGTCATGACATTGGACCCACCTGGGAGGAGAAGGCGTCGTTCGATGGACCGCAGTACGTCTCCAATCGCTGGTACTCGGCGTTGGAGAAACTGGTCGGTGGCCGGTTCGTGCTCCTTTTCTTCTGTTCCTCTTTTTCGCCCGAAAAGATGAGACGTCTCATATGATTGGTCGGCGGACGTCGCAGGTCGGAGCCAGCGTGGGACGTGTGGTCTGTTGGGTGCATCCTGGGCGAGATGCAAGGAGGCAAGCCCT
Source organism: Acanthamoeba lenticulata (assembly GCA_002179805.1). Taxonomy (NCBI): domain Eukaryota; phylum Discosea; order Longamoebia; family Acanthamoebidae; genus Acanthamoeba; species Acanthamoeba lenticulata. The sequence continues at coordinate 17,823 of NAVB01000495.1, read as the reverse complement.
TGTTTCCGGGCACATCGACCATCAACCAAATCGAGCGCATTCTGGCCGTGCCCACACCCCACCGTCCCGCGCACATGGATAGGTTGTCGACTCGTGCTGACTCAACGTTTTGATTGCTCTCATGCATGATATGGCCTCCATAGCTGGTCCGCGAGCTTGGTGAAGACGACATCGCTGCCTTGGCTCAACGGTCATCCTTTGCGCAACTGATGCTCGTAACAGTGTCCTCCAGCACGAAGCGCCAGTTTCGACTTCCCCCCCTCTGTTTGATTGCTGCAAGACTCGACACTGACGTGGTGATGGTGTTGCGCAGGCCATGGCCGGACAACATGCCCAAGGACGCGTTGAGCCTCCTCCAGTCCCTGCTTGAGCCCAACCCGGACAAGCGCATCAGCGCCCGAGAGGTTCGTCCCTCCAACTCTTCCAAGGCGTCAACCACTCAAGAACACACAAACACACACACACACACACGTGGCCTGTTTTCAATTCTGCAGGCCCTGTCCCATCCCTATGTGGCGCTGTTTCGCGAGGCCTGTGAAATGGAGGAACAGGTCTGGGCCACATCCTCTTCGCCCTCTGCAATCGCGCAAGAGTTCCACGACATGGCCCCGCGCTGCGCCACCCGCGAAGGCCGGTAAACATGCGACTCATCTACCTCCTCCAGGCCGCTTCTTGGTGTTCGCTGTTGTTGATCAACACCTCCATGGTGACGGCTGTGCCGACAGGGAGGCGCTCTTTGCAGAGGTGAAGGCCAAGCTCAAACGCCAAAGGAAGCGGCTGCGGGCCAAACGATCCGTGCGTCTTTGCTGCTCTGCTGTCGTTTGTGGTGGTGGATTGACGATGATGGTGCGCAGTGGAGACGCGTGATGGTGCTCTGGGCCCGGTTGCACAGCCCTGAGTCGAGCTTGGCCATGCTCCCGCTCGAGCTCACCGTCCACATCATGCGCTTCCTTTGAGCTCCAACTCAGAGGTTTGTTTTTGTTCATTATTCTTATAAATTGTTTTTTGTAGATAACAATAAAGGGAATTTCCTTTTTTACAACTGTTTTTTGTATTTTTTTGTATTTTTAAATTTGCAATGGATTTATTGATTAGTACAAAAATGGCATTATCTTCAAAAATGGGAAATCATTTCATCTCATCAAGGATGAGCATGGTGTTCCTCCTTGTGTGGCTGGTGCTGGTAGTGCTGGAGGAGCAACGCAAACAAATTAACGTTGTGGCCACCGCGCTCTGGGACGTGGGTCTTCACCAGGCGGTAGACCTCGCCTGTGGGGTCATCAACGGACGGTCGATCAGAATCATGATGATGAGGACCAAGAAGAAGAAGAACGACGCACCGACGGTAGGGCGATGCTTGAGGATCACTTCGTTGACGAGCCCGATCCACTCCTTGAGCGATCGGCTGCCGTAGCGCTCCCCGAACGTGTGGTAGAGCAGCTCACGGCCGGCCTCCGATGCGGCCATCATCTGCTGCAGCACCTTGAGCGACTTGTCACCACCAAACGCTGTGCAGAGATGAACGTCAGCCATGATGATACTGAATGATGTTGTTGATGATGTTGTTGTACCGCCGCAGCCCCAGTTGCCGGTAGCAAAGGGCGCCAAGGCCTGGCCGGGGACATGATGCGGCTCCCAGCAGGCGCAGTAGACTTTGTTGAGGTCGCGCACGATGGAGGACTCTTGCCACTGCAGGCCGCCGTAGGCAACGACAGCGTCGATGGCGACGATGGTGGTCGCAATGCGGCCCTGCTCGTCCCGCGGCGTCTGGTCGACGTGATTCCCAGCGAAGCCGACCTCGGGGCCGTAGCCCGAGTAGTCGCTGAAGCGCTCGGCGCCGGTGATGAAGATCACTTCGTTGTCGTTCATCTTGGCGCAGAACAACCTGTCGTTGTTGTTGTTGCCAAAGTCGATGATTACGCGGCTCAGCGATCGAGCATAAACGAGGACAACGTACATGGAGACGAGGCACTCGGGCTTGATGGCGAACAGGATCTCCTCCTGCACGCAGCCTCCAGAGAGGACGCCGCCGCCGATGTACTGGTTGGCAAAGTCGGCGTGGAGCGACGTCTGGGCGTCCTCGATCTTGCCCTGATTGGCGACCTGCGCCGGGAGCAGCGGCTTGGCGCTGGCGGCCCAGTCGGGCGGCTGCGTCAGGACCTGGCGCCGGATCGTCACCTTGCCCTCGGGCACTTCATAGCGGAGCGGTGGTGAGGTCATGTTCAGAGACTGCGACGCGGGGCGAGAACCAAGAGACGTACCTTGAATGCTGAGGCGCTCAAAGTAGTTGAGAAGCATGCGAAGGAAAGCGACGGTCGGGCCGTGGCGGTTGAACAAGAGGTTCTGGATCTTGAAGCCCGGGAACTTGTGGCGGGCCCACACGCCCGGGTGCACCCACAGCGTGCCCATGAAGCCCGACGCCAGCAGCACGCCGCACTGCTCCTGCGTGAGAGTGACCTCGCCGTCGTGGCCGGGCACGAGCAGCGGCAGCCGCGCGTCGGCCGGGAATACGTCCGGCAGTCTTGCAAGGCCGGGTGAGCTTCACACTTGCAAGTCGTGGAGGAAGACGTGGATAAAGTACCGGAGAGCAAGGCGTTGAATGGCAGGCAGGATAACAGTGAAGAAGCGCGACTCGAAGCCCGGCTCCGCCGCGAAGACGGCTTCAAGGCCCACCACCAGCGGCGCAGGCCCGGGTTTCATGTCCACGAGCGCTGCACGTCCCACGAGAGCAGAGGCCGTACTGTGAGACGCCGAGCAGGCCTCAACGCATGGCGCATGTAAAGGCCTGCGTACCCTGGTCCAGGGCTTCTAGGTCAGGAATCTCGCGCTGCAGTACACTCACCATGTGCTGCCAGGAGGGGAGTGGTCCAAGAGGAGGTGGAGACGAGCTGGCGTCCTCATGGCCTTCATCCGGTGTCGGGTCATTTTCTTGCTCTTCTTCGTCGCTTGCTCGCTCGCCTTCGCCCTCCTCTGCACCTTCTTGGGCGTGTTTGTTTGCATCAACGTCCGCCGGCGGGGGCGTGGCCAAATAGTCCACGAGGTGAGGGAAGATGACGAAGCGGTCTCCGTCAAACCTCTCGTAGTCGTTCCGCGACAAACGAGGCAGTGGCACGTCCCTGCGCGGTCCGCTCTGTTCGTTGCCCATCACAAAAGTTTGATTTGATCTCGTGCCCCAACTCGTAATCAACGTTGTTGCCTGCGTTCAGCCAAATGGCTTCGGTTTCTATTTTTCTTGTTCTTATTCTTGGAAAAGAACAGCAAAACTACTACAAGAGGCGTTGGTCGCGGATGGCCTGAAGGCTGGCCAGGCGGGCCTCGAGATCCTGCAGCGACGAACGCTTCTTGTCGCGGAGCGCTGAGAGGCGCGCCAGCTCGAGATCCACCCACAAGCGCGCCTGCTTCTTCTCGTTCTTGAGGGTTTTGATGCTCCACTTGCTCCTCTTTCTCGTACGCATCTTGCCGCTGCGGCTCACGCTCACGCTCGTCTCCATGTCGTCGCTGGCGTTCTGCGTGCCGTCCTTGGGCTCCGCAGTGTGGTTCAACTTCCTCTTTTTCTTTTTCGACGGCTGCTGCTGCTGGTCGTCGTCGTTCTGTTCTTGGTTGTTCTTTGAGGCCTCCGCATCTTCTACTTCTTCTTGATCCTGTCGTTTCTTCTTCTTCGTCTTCTTCTTCTTCTCCTTCTTCTTCTCCTTCGTCTTCTCCTCGCTTGGCTCCACAGTTGTCGTCGTTGACATCGTCTCAGTCTCTTTGCCGTTTTCCTTTTCCTCTTCTTCTTCTTCTTCTTGAGGAGGACGAGAAGGAGGAGGCGGCGGTGGATAGCGCTCCAGCCAGCACTGCTTCTGCTCCTCCAGGGACGAGAGCCACGGATGGTCCTTGACCAGGCAGTCGTAGTTGTGGTTGGCCGTGAGGTGGTACCGCTGCGCTTGCTGCAGGACGGGCAACTTGCGCAAGGGATAGGTGTAGCCCTGGTAGGCACCCGGCGCGAGCGGCTGCGGCAGCGCCTTGATGGCCTCCTGCAGGTCCGCGCACCGCAAGTACTCGAGGAAATACGGGTAGAGCTGCATCTGGAACAGCTCTGGCGTCGAGGACGAGGGCGTCTTGGAAGAAGAAGGCAAAGAGGTTGACGACGGCAGGTTTTGGACTGTGCTTATTGTGACAATGTCGGTGTTTTCGCTGTAGCTGCGCACGGGCAGCATGTCGAAGGCGCGCACGAGATGAGATCGCGACAGCCACCGCACGGCGCACTTGTTGAGTGTGCCCAGGAGGTCACCCCCGACCGCCACCTGCTGGCCCTCGACCAACACCTGCACACAACCAGCAAAACATTTCAAAAGAATAAGTAAAACTTTAAATAAAATAAAATAAAATATATGAAAAGAGCCCATACGTTGTGCAGCTTGGCTTGGACCTGGCTACGCAGCTTGGCGAGGTGCTCATTGAAGAAGTAGCAGAACGTGGCTGATGCGTCCGGCACGTAGGGCACCTCGAGGAGGAACAGGACGGAGTAGCCACTGCCGTTCCACACCTTCAGCGTCGAATCCGATCGCATACGCTCACGGAAAAGCTCCATGTGTTCTGATTTATTTTATTTTATTTTATTTTATTTTATTTGTTAATTATATTTTGCTGATTTTAAATGAATAAAAAAAAGAACGAAATAAAGAGGGTACGAAAGGAGCGAACCAGTGAAGATGCCTGCAGTCTCTTCATCGAACTCCCGGAGGGCGGTTTCAACTACGTCAGCGTCTTTAGCCTCACGCTTGCCACCAAAGTCCGACCAGAAGAAATTTGGCTTGTTGTGGTAGTTCTTCTTGTGCCTCACCTCGCCGCCCATCAAGAACAGCACTTCGGTTTGTGGTTGCTGTGACCTCTTGATTGGCGGAGCAGCACTGGTGCCATCTTCTGACTGCAGCCAGGCGAGGAGATCAGCTCCGGCCGGACTTGCAGCTGTCTCCGGCTTAACCACAGCGTAGGGCAGAACACCAGCCGAGCGGTAATGGGTCTGCACGTTTTGCTCTGTGTCGAGCGAGTAGAAGGCGAAGTTCTGCTCACGCAGCTTGCCAAGATTCCTACACCCGAGCTCTACGATAAATAAAAACCAGTTTGCATTTAATTCAATTAAATCAGATTTGTACATGACTTGCCACGTACCACGTCGCCGACCTTCCATCTTGTTGGGCTGGGGAAGGCCTTCGCGAAGAGGTAACCTTCCGGTCGCAACAAGGATGAATGTTAGACAGAGCCGCTCTTAAAGGAAAAAACGAGGAAACTGAAAACAGAAAATCGTAAATGGTTATCAATGGCCGTGCTGAGTTTCAAAAGTACATCACGATAGTACACGAAGAGACGGCTGGCAAGACAGAGACCCAGCGGCCATCTCCAGAGTTGGTGAAGCAATTGTGGAAAACCTTGTTTCAGCAGGTTCAAATACCATTTTGAGGCAATTGTGTCATTGTGTAAGAGCTGGACTCAAAACAATGTGGATTGCTTAGGGGAGCCTCTTACACAATGACACAAGAGGTTTTTCTGCTCTCTGTGTTGGTTCTCTCACGTGAGGGTATATTCTGTAGTGCTAAAGGGGTGGTTGGAGCTTCATGCGGAAACGTGCAGGTCGTCTTCGCTTCATCCACGCGGCTACCAGCACGCCAGCTGCAACTGCTGCCACAACCACAATGGCAACCGCACCAGCTACGCTCACGCCCACGATGAGGCCTACGTTGTCCTCGCTACTGCCTCCCTCTCCACCTCCACCATCAGCAGCCTTGCCGAACAGCACGCCCAGATCTGCACCCACATACATAAAGCTGCTTGAGTCATTAAAGAGGAAGATGAGGGAAACCAAAGGAGGAGTAAAGACCAGGATCATAGACGAGGGTCGAGTTGAACCGCGCAAATGTGAGCACCAGTTCTGACCTCGCCACGTCCAACTCGAACTGCACTGCCTGGGGGCTGTTGACCGTGACCTTGCCATCGACTTCCACTGCACTCACCAGGCGAATGCTTGTTTGTCCTTCCAAGCCTTCTTCCTTTGGCCCAGTGCTGGTGGTGACATTGAATTGACCACGCAAAGTAAAAGTTGTCGTGTTTGGTTGGCCTTCTCCACCGGCAGTGTCGAGGCGGGTGAAGTTGGTGAAGGCCGGCATGATCTTGATGCGCCATTCAAGCCGACTGTTGTTGCCTCCGCGCCAGGGCCACTGGGTCACGCGCAAGGTGAACTTGGCCAGCGAAGGTTCGGCCTGGAGGGTCACGTTGGAGTCGCCGATGCGGATGACCGTGGGCTGGTCGAAGAGGTAGAACTGCACCTGCGCCGTCCCGTTCGTGCTCCTGTTGCCCGCTCCGGTGCCGTTGTCGATGGACAGCAAAGTGGTGTCGAAGACAAAGGACTGGGTGGCATTGACGGTTGGTTGAGACCCGACAGCCACGTATCCGCTCTCTGTTCGCCACCAACACGGAGCCACAAATGGCATCAATGACTTCCCGCATCAATACAAGGACAACGTAGGCAAACACATACGGGGATCAAAGGAATAGTTGGCCATGACGATGGAATAGCCGTCTAGCTCGGCGATGCTCGCGCCAAAGTCCACACCCACTCGCCGATCCGAACGCACCACGCCGCCTTGGTCTGTTCAGGCCAGCCAGATAATAAATCAGCCCACAGTAACATAGACCTGAGTATGTTGTGGTAAGGCCTCAGGCGCACCTTTCGGCTCGACAAGCACGGCCGATCCAACAGAAGCAAACTGGAGCACCGGCGCGGCGTCCTTTACGGCTGTTGAGATCACGGGCAGGCGCAACACATTCACCGCACTGCCACCGGCGAAGAGGGCCACGTTGCCCACGGAAGTTGCTGCGAGGTTCGAGCGAGCCTGTGGGAGGCTGGCCGTCGTCCACGAGCCATCGGTGGCATTGAAGATGTCCACTGTAGCAGTGGATGAGGCCGGCGGCACGAAGCCACCAGCAAAGAAGGCCAGACTGCCTACAGAGACTCCGACAGAGCGGCTGCGGGCCTGGGTGAGGTTTGCCGTTGTCCACGAGCCGTCAGTAGCGTTGAAGATGTCCACCACAGCGCTTTGCCCCACGCCTATGGTGCCACCAGCAAAGAGAGCCACGTTGCCCGCCGAGGTTGCCGCCATGAAATAGCGGGCCAGGCTGAGGTTGGCCGTTGTCCACGAGCCGTCGGTGGCGTTGAAGATATCCACCACGTTACTCGTGCTCGCCGGGGTGGTGCCACCTGCAAAGAGGGCCAGGTTACCCACGGATGTGGCCGCGAGGTAGTAGCGAGCCATGCTGAGGTGGGCGATCGTCCACGAGCCGTCGGTGGCGTTAAAGATGTCCACCACGTCGCTCGGGCTTTGAAACCCTGCGTTGCCACCAGCAAAGAGGGCCAGGTTGCCCACCGACGTCGCTGCCAACCAGTATCGGGCTTGGCTGAGGTTGGCCGTCTTCCACGAGCCGTCGGTGGCGTTGAATATGTCCACGACTTTACTCTGGGTTGTTGAACCTGAGTCGCCACCAGCAAAGAGGGCCAGGTTGCCCGCAGACGTCGCGGCGAGGCCCGTTCGGCTCTGGCTGAGGTTGGCCGTTGTCCACGAGTTGTCTGTGGCATCAAAGATGTCCACCACGCTACTTCCAAATAGGGCCAAGTTGCCCACAGATGTTGCGGCGACGTCCCCGCGGGAGTAGCTGAACTGGACCGTCGTCCATGAGCCATTGAATGTTGTGCCGGCGACGAGTGAACCCCAAATGATAATTATGGTGAGGCTCAACTTCACGAAGTTGGCATAAGAAGACGCCAGTCTCTTCCTTGTCATGGTTGTGAGCATAGACGAAAACAGAAGTTACCCTGGTCCACGAGAAGTCATAAAGAAGGATGATTAATTTAAAATTAAGATATCATAATCAAGACCACCAAAAAAAAAAAAAAACAGTCCGTATCCTGCCTAAAATAATGTTGGCCTCCGCCAGGTATCGACGACGGCGGTGAATCGAGCCATTCAGCTTGAAAGTGAGAAGTTAGGGTGATCTTCTCACAGCCAACGACGAAGGTTCGTGCCTGTATTTACACGCCTGTGTACGCGTGTGTGCGGTTGATAAGACAACCCAGCCGCGTGCGTGCAGTCGTGTGGTGGCTGCAGCAGCTGATGCAGTTTGGCTACTTCGTCGTGCGCGGCGTGCCGACGCGGGAGGGCGAGATCGCCCATGTGGTCCTGCGCATGGGCCAACTTCGATGCGTGGCAAATGCCATCGTCGACAACGCCTGTCCTCGTCGACCCCGCGCCACCGGCTGAAGTGGGACGTGAAGAGCGTGGAGAAAGCGGCCAACATCGCCAATTCGTCGCTCGTCATTCCGCCTCACATGGATTGTGGCCAACTCGTTCTGTTATGTCGCGGGCGGCACAGGTACTATGAAGTGCCGCCCGGCTACCAGTTCCTGCACTGCCTGGTCAACGAGGCCGAGGGCGCCAACATCTTCCTCGACACGCTTCTGGTCGGTGTTGGGCCACCGAAACGAGCCTGTGCGGCGCACGCGCGTGCGTGTGTCCTCACATCCTTGACGCTTGTGACGCACGAGCCGCAGGACCTCCACCTGTGGCGTCGGCCGAAGCCGGGCGACCTCGTCTGCTTCGACAACCGCCGCATCCTCCACGCCCGCGCTGCCTTTACCCGCGGCAACCGCCACCTTCAGGCACGCACCTCAATTTGCTTTGCGGAACTCACCGCACAGCGCGTGACGTTGCAGGGGGATTACGTGGACTGTCAGGGGGACGCCTTCCTTGATCGCTATCGGGTGCTTCTGGCCCGAATAAAGCCAAGACAAATTGCATTTTATCAAACAAATAATAACGTCGGATGGCACGAAACGACACGCGCATGTGCAAGCGGGTGACGGGGGTGGCGAGAGCCGAGGAGGATCTGCTGCAGCATCTCGAGCCCTTCCACCACTTTCTTGGTTCGTGCCACTGCCCAAAACCACCAGCCTCATCCAGCACGGGCAGACGCGTCCCTGGCTGACGACCAGAGGGTTCTTGCTTGCTGGCGTGTGTGGTGACACGTGTGCAGAGGAGGCCGTTGCGCTCCTCCGGAGGTCAGGATGGTGTCACTCCTGTGTCACAACCAGCTGCAACTCTGGCCGGAAACAGGTCGCCAACGGCAGATGTTCCCGCAAGGCCGATGTTGAACAACAGTGCGCACCTGGGCTACGATCCGCACACAGCCAAACGCCAAACGTCGTTCGTGATTAATCCTCGACTGCCGGGTGTTTAAAAAGGAGTTTGCAGCTTTTGGTTTTTGTGCAACCTAGCAGTAACCCAACCCCTGCCTGGCGCGGGATGTCATGTCGCTGCATGTCACCTCCACCACAAAAGAACGAACCACCTCGAGAATGTAGCTTTCCAGATCACTGTAATGTGGCGTGTTGGGCCGAGGAGTCTAATTTTTGCCAACAAGAAAAGTGTAACTTGGACTGGACGACATCCTAAGGTCGTAAGTACGGCGGTCGTAAGTCGTCCGTTCTTCACCTGCCCAGACAACGTTCTTGTACCATTACACCTACCAACCTACGTTCTGGCCATGCTGAAGCTGCAACGCTTGCTCTTGCCCGTGTTGTCCCTTATCCTCGTTCCCAGCCTGTGGAACATCACGGTGGATGGTGCGAGCAAGACCATCCCGCCATGATGACTCTTTGACCTGCTTAGCTGACACACTTTGGATCTTGTTCGAAACCTGCGCAGGGGCCTTGAGTACGCGCCTGTACGGTGATGGCTCGCCCAACGCCAACGCGATCATCCAAGCCTGGGCTGATCGCTACGAGTACACTCGTGACGACGTGAGGTACCGGTCGTGTACACATCGCACCCCAGGCTCCTTCTGTAGCTCATCACGCACATTTCGGTGGTGTGCAGCATAACGTATGCAGTTTCAGGTCTGGATTCGGCTTTTCAAGCGTACAGCCGTCAGAAAGTGGTGCGCGAACTTTCGCGTGGATGTCATTTGTTTGGAGTTTTGACCTCTCGGACACACAACAGGACTTCGTGATTGTTGACCGTGCGCTGCCTGCGGCTGACGCCAGCCTGTACAAGCTTGTTCAGTTCCCACTCTACGGTCAGTCGTTGGTGCTCACCTACAATATTGGCCTCAATGCGTCGCTCGTTCGTCTGCCCCCTCTTCTAAATGGTCCTTTTCCTTTTGGATTTTTACACATCTTTGCTTTTTACACCATTAACGTCAAACATCAAAAGGTGCTCGATCGGGAGACGGTAGGTCTCATCTGGGCAGGCAACATCACCTTCTGGAATGACTTGCGCATCGCCGCCCTTAACCCGACCCTCGCCTCCCAGTTGCCCAACGCCACCATCCAGTTGGCCTACAACGTGAACAATGTCCTCTCCCTCGCTGAGGTGTTCAAGCTGGCCGTGTCGAGCTTCAGCAGCACCTTCCGCACGGCGCTCGCGGCAGCCAACAACTCGTTCGACCTCATGGCCCCGGCGCTCGAGGGCCGCGCCGTGGAGGGCGGCTACTCGGCCGACCGCGCAGCGTGGGCTGCGGCCACGCCCAACAGCATGACCTTTGTCAAGCTCGCGGACAGCCAGGCGGTGAACCTGCCGTGGGCCAGCATGATCAACAAGGCCGGCAGGCTCGTCTTGCCCAGCGTGTACTCGGTGCAAGCGGCCATGTCTGAGTTCGCGGCCAACTACAGCGCGGGCAACCTGACCATCGACATCTTTGACGCACCCGGCAACGACTCGTGGCCGCTCAGCTACGTCACTTACCTCTTGGTCAACCGGAGCATCACGGCGCTGGATTGCACCAACATCGAGGAGCTCATCCGCTTCCTGGCCTGGACCCAGATCAACGACGCGTATGCCGACCCAACGCCAGCTCATCGCTGTTTACATTCTTTACATAACTCACCACGCGATGAATGTCAACCAACCCCAGGGCGTCGACGCTGGCCGAGGACCAGGGCTTTGTGCCGATCGACCAGAGCCTGCGCAAGAACCTGCTCGACCTCTTCACGAGCCTCAAATGCAATGGCCAGCCGGCCCTCGAAGCGTCGTTCCTCATTGGCGCCGGCCTGCCGCTGCCCATCTACACGGCCTGGGCTGTGGGCCAGTCGACCAGCACTGCGACAATCAAGTACTTTGAGGCCACGTCGCAGCAGGCCAAGAAGCAGCTGCGCACGTTTGACGAGCAGTTTGGCACGACGAGCAACGGCCTCGCGGCCGAGTGGTATTCGGACATCCCCGACGTGGCCCTCATGCCCGCGGTAATCTACGGCATCGTCCCAGGTACGTCCCGCCCAAAAGGCCTTTGCTCGTCTCATGCAACGGCCTTCGCCGCCATCATACTGAGCTCGTCTTCCCACCAACACAAGGCTACAACCTGCCCGAGCTGGTGCTAATCGGGCTCGAGCTGGTGCTCAACGCCGAGGTGCTGGCCGACATCTACTTGGGCAACATTACCATGTGGAACGACCCGCGTATCGCCCAGATCAACTCCAACGCGACCGCCGCGGCGCTGCCTGCGCGTCCCATCAAAGTCGTGACGCAGACGTCCAGCTCGGCCATCGAGCAGCTCTTCACGGCCATGCTCAGTGCCACCGTCCCCGAGTTTGCGCAGCGGGTGCGTGCGCCTTCTTCGGTGCGGGCCTTTGCGCAGCTCAGCCTCACCTTGGCCACACGCACATACATGCAGGTGGGCACGTCGGACGTGGCGACGTTCCCCGTGGAGGCCTCGACCACCAGCATTGGAGTCGACAACTACACGAGCCTGGTCTTGGTCATTGCCGACACCTCGGACACCTTTGCGTTCGTCAACCTCTACGACGCCCTTCTTGTACGTTGGTTATTCCGGATAACATCTTTTACTTTGGAATGCGTGTGACTAACTCAAATTTTTGACGACCACGAGCAGACGCCGACCATCGGCCCGGGGAGCATGTACAACGCAGCCGGCGTGGCGGTGCAGCCCAACAAGACCTCCATCGGCAGCGCCTTCACGCGCTACCTGGAGACCACCACCGCGCCTGACTACACTGGCATCGTCCTCAGTACGCACCACCTCACTGCCGCCTGCGTGGCCATGGCTCGGCCCCGTTCCGACTAACTGACGCTGGCGTTCGTCACAGGCGAGGCGCCCAACAGCTGGCCGCTGGTGGCCTTTGGCGGCTTTATTTACCGCAGCCGGACCATGGAGGATTGCGCCAAGGCCGCCGCGCTGGCCTCCTTCTTCCTCTACTCGCAGACCAGCCCCGAGGCCGTGCAGTCGGCCGACCGGCAGGGCTTCATCGTGGCCTCGGCGGCCGACGAGGGGCTCAAGCGCCAGTTCTACCAGCAGCTCAAGGCCTTCACGTGCGACGGCGTGGCCGTGAGCTCCGTGGCCAACTGCATCACCGACGCCGGCGACCTGTGCTCGGGCGTCGGCACCTGCGCGGACAACGTGTGCGTGTGCAACGCCAGGTACACGGGCCAGTACTGCGAGGCCCTCATCTCGGCCAGCTCGAGCAGCGACGTCTCGACCATCACCATTGGTACTTTTTCTCCAGCCTTGTCTTGCTGGGCGCGGGCGTGAAATCAGGACAGCTGACTGGAAGTCGACATGATCTCTCGTTGCAGTGGTGGTGGTCCCGGTGGCCGTCGTGGTGCTGATCGTCCTGGCGGCTGTCCTGTTCATTCTCGTTTGGGCCATCAAGCGCGCGCAGCGCAAGGCCGACGACTGGGAGATCGACTACGCCGAGCTCGAGGTGGGCGAGCAGCTCGGGGCCGGCGGCTACGGCGAGGTGCACAAGGCCATGTGGAAGGGCACCGAGGTGGCCGTCAAGGTCATGGCCGCCGAGAAGATCACGAAAGAGATGGAAAAGAACTTCCAGGACGAGGTGCGCGTGATGACCTCGCTGCGGCATCCGAACGTGGTGCTGTTCATGGCGGCATCGACCAAGCCGCCCAAGATGTGCATCGTCATGGAGTTCATGTCCCTCGGCTCGCTCTACGACCTGCTCCACAACGAACTCATTCCAGAGATTCCGTTCGTGCTCAAGGCCAAGATGGCCTACCAGGCGTCGAAGGGCATGCACTTCCTCCACTCGTCGGGCATCGTCCATCGCGACCTCAAGTCGCTCAACCTGCTGCTCGACAACAAGTGGAACGTCAAGGTGTCCGACTTTGGCCTGACCAAGTTCAAGGAGGACGCCCACAAGGGCGGCGCTGGCAACAACGTGGCCGGGAGCGTGCACTGGACGGCGCCCGAGGTGCTCAACGAAGCGGCCGACGTGGACTTCATCTTGGCCGATGTGTACTCGTTCGGGATCATCCTGTGGGAGCTCCTCACGCGGGACCAGCCCTACTTTGGCATGAGCCCCGCCGCCGTTGCCGTGGCCGTCTTGCGGGACAATATCCGGCCGACGATGCCGGACGTGCTCACGTGCCCGCCCGAGTACGAACAGCTGATCACGAGCTGCTGGCATGTGGACCCGGTGATCCGGCCGACGTTCCTCGAGATCATGACGCGCCTCTCCTCCATGCACGGCGAGTCGACTTCGACAGGCATGACCTCCAAGACCTCGTCCTCGTCCTCCAGCGGGAACAATTCGAACGGCCGCGATCCTAAGGTTCCGCGCAACGTCTATGGCTCGTGGACGCTTCCCTCGACTCACGGCTCGGCGTCGACGGGCTCCACGTCCTCGTCCTCGTCCAACGGGTCCAAGAACTTCTCCGTGGCGGCCCAGGCGGCCGGCGGAGTGCGTGCGCCCGAGGGCGAAGTGACGATCGTGTTCACGGACATCACGCGCGCAGCCTCGCTCTGGGAGTTCAACGCCGCGGCCATGCGCGACGCCACGCTGCTTCACAACGAAACTCTCCGCGCAGCGCTCAAGCGGCACCGGGGCTACGAGGTGGTGTTCTTGCGCGACCGCAACAGCGGAGAGGGCTCCTTCTGCATGGCCTTCCAGCACACGAGCGACGCGCTGGCCTGGTGCTGCGACGTCCAGCGCGCCCTCCTCACCGTCGAGTGGCCCGAGGCCCTACTCGAGCACCCGGGCGCGGCAGAGGAGTGGGGCGACACGGACGACCGGGTGGTGTTCAAGGGCCTGCGGGTGCGGATGGGCGTGCACGTGGGCGTGCCCAAGGTGGTGCGCGATCCGATGACGAGGCGCGTGGAGTACATCGGCCCTGTGGTCAACGCTGCGGCGCGCATCACAGCCATGACGCACGGCGGCCAGGTGGTCATGAGCCACACCGCCCGTGACAAGTTCCTCGCTGCTGCCGCCTCCTCGGCGGCGCCCTCGTCTGCGGCGGCGGGCGACGGTGAAGCTGACAACATCGCATCAAACGCGGCGGCCGAGGCACGTTTGGTGGCGCTGGGCAAGTTCGAAATGCCGGACGTGCCGCAGGGCGCACGCCTGTTCGAGCTCAAGGTCGAAGGCCTCGAGGCCCGCTTCTTTGGCGGCGTCGCGCATGACGGCGACACCACGTCCTCCTCGGGGGCGCCCTCGAGCGGTAGTGACGGCCACAAGGAGGCGCGAGAGGACCGGAGCCACACGTCCGGGACGAGCGGCAGCGGCAGCGGAGGCGGCGACATGCAAACGGCGGTGGGCGAGGGCATGATGTTCAAGGAGGACACCTTCCTCACATCAGCGAACCTGTGCCGGTGGATCATCGACTTCCACGAGATCGCACTCGGCAAGCAGGTGGGCCTCGGGTCCTACGGCGTGGTCTACCGCGGCAAGTGGAAGGGCGTCGACGTGGCGGTGAAGCGGTTCATCAAGCAGAAGCTCGACGAGCGGCGCATGCTCGAGTTCCGCGCCGAGATGGCCTTTTTGTCGGAGCTGCACCACCCCAACATCGTGCTCTTCATCGGGGCGTGCGTGAAGAAGCCCAACCTGTGCATCGTGACCGAGTTCATGAAGCAGGGCTCGCTCAAGGACATCCTCGCCAACAACACGATCAAGCTCGCCTGGAAGCAGAAGCTGCGCATGCTGCGCTCGGCCGCGCTCGGGATCAACTACCTCCACTCGCTCCATCCCGTCATCGTGCACCGGGACCTGAAGCCGTCGAACCTGCTCGTGGACGAGAACTGGAACGTCAAGGTGGCCGACTTTGGGTTCGCGCGCATCAAGGAGGAGAACGCGACCATGACGCGCTGCGGCACGCCGTGCTGGACGGCGCCGGAGATCATCCGCGGCGAGAAGTACGACGAGCGCGCGGACGTGTTCTCGTTCGGCATCATCATGTGGCAGGCGCTGACGAGGCGCGAACCTTACGCCGGGCGCAACTTCATGGGCGTGTCTTTGGACGTGCTCGAGGGCAAGCGGCCCCAGATCCCGGGCGACTGCGTGCCCGAGTACCGTAAGATGATGAAGAAGTGCTGGCACGCATCGCCAGAGAAGAGGCCCACGATGGAGGCCGTGGTGGCCTTCTTCGACGCCCAGGTGGGCGACGACGATGGCACCACCACCCTGGCGGCTGGTGTGTAATATTCATAGTCATTTTGTACACAAATACATTACTGCAAACACATGACGAGGAAAACTCTCACGTGTTGAGCATGACTTCAAAGGTAATCTTTGGGTGCAGAGCTCTGCACTGCTGGCCAATTGCAGCATGATAGTGAGATGTGCGCAGGTTAACGTGTGACCACCAGTAGTAATGAATGACATGTTGCTTGTTTCATTACACAAGACTGAAGATGGAGCACATGTCACGATGATTCAGCTTCCTGTCACGGCCAGAGGTCTTGAAGGCGAGGATGACGAAGAGGCTGGGTCCGGGTCTTTCTTCCAGTGGATGGAGCGGAATTGCTTGGAAAGCTCTATCTTCTTCTCGAGCACCTCGAAGATGAGCTTGCGGCACACCTCCTTGTACTCCTCGCCTCTTTCTTCTTCTTCTTCTTCTTCCTTCTCCTCTTGATCCTCTTGGTTTGTTTTCTTCTCCTCCGTCTTCCGGTTTTGTGCTGCCGTGTCCTCGCCAACGACCTCGCCTCCTTCTCCTCCTTCCTGGGCCTTCTCCTTGCCCTTGGCCTCGTCGGCGCCTTCCTCTTCCTTTTGCTCATGCGCCACCGCCTCCATGCGCCGCCTCTTGTTGGCAGCACTCCCATCGACCTCCATGCCCGCCGCCTCCTCGGCCTCAGTCTCGGCCTTGGTCTCGACCTCCATTCCTTCGCCTTCGGCTGCTGCGTCCAGCTTCTGCTTCTTCTCGTCATCATCGCCGCCGCCGCCGTCGTTGTTGTTGCGACGCAGCAGCCGCTCGCGTTGACGTCGCCCGAGGTCCTCGAGGATAAACTTGAGGCAGGCCTTCTTGACCTCACGGAACTCGAACTGCTCGGCGATCTCCCACAGGGTCACGAAGGCGTCCTGGTTGCGGTGGATGTTGAGGGCGAGATACTTCTGCACGGCCAGCTGGAGCGCCGGAAGCAGGAACTGATCGGCCACCAGGAGCAGCTTGACCGCGAGCTGCAGCGACAGCGCTGCCTCTGTGTTGGTCGCAGCCGAGGCCGGGGCGGCAGCCGTAGCCGCTGCTGTGGTGCCGTCGTCGTTGTCGGCCACACCAAGGCGGTGGGTGTAGAGGAACTTGAGCAGGAGGAGGAACACGTCGGGCTCGACGTCGATGATCTCGATCTCGCCCAGGTCGGACTCGCGCCACTGCGACGTGAACATGATGTTGAAGTAGTCTGCGCGCGACGACAGCACGGCCTTGTTCGCCCTGTTGTCACAGCCATGCACCACACCACATGACCATGTGAACGTGAGCGCGGCCGCCAGCCCGACGCGCGCGTGCGTGCGTGCGTGAGGTGGACGCGCGTACCGGATCTTCTGGCCTTGCACGACGAACAACACGTCCCACGCGTGTTCGCCAGCCGACGAGGATGATGACGATGAAGAGGACGAGCTGGCGGCGTCATCGCCAACGACAATCAGCGCCTCGTCGAGCGGCTCGCCCGGGACCACGGGCTCCTCGATCGTAAATTGCACGTCTGTGTGTTCCGGCCACGTCAGCATGTAATCAAAACAATAATGAAAATAGAAATAAAGAGGAGAAATCATAATTTCGAAAACAAAAGAATAAAATAAAAATAAAAATAAAAATAGTGGAGGCACTTGCCGCAGTCCTTGACGAGGTAGTGGAGGGCCGAGCAGCCGCGGGCGTCGACGCGGGTCGGATCGGCGCCCTTGTCGAGGAGGGACTTGAGGGCGCCCTTCTTGCGGATGTCGGCGGCAAAGTGGAGCGGCGTGTGCGCGCCGCAGGCGCGGCGGGTGGCCACGTTGGGATCGGCCCCGTTCTGGAGCAGGACGTCGACGTAGTCCTCGTTGTGCCACACGGCGTAGTGCAGCGGCGTGGCGCCCGTGTAGTCGCGCGCGTTGATGTCGGCGCCGCGCTCGCGCAAGTAGGCGACGAGTTCGCCCGACATGCGCAGCCGCTTGGGCCGGGCGACGTGATAGTTCTTTGGGCGCGCGGCCCAGTGAAGCGGCGTGCAGCCCTCGACGTCGCGCGCATTGGGGTCGGCGCCGCCGACTTCCACCAGCAGCCGCGCGCCGCCCACGTCGGGCTTCTCGGCCTGCAGGTGGAGCGCCGTCCAGCCGTCGACGGACTTGGCCTTGGCGTCGAGCCCGTTGGCCAGCAGGTACTCCATCAGCTTCTTCTTCCTGAGGAGAGAAAAACGAAATCGGTGATCAACAAAAGAATGAAAAACGAAAAAGCAAAGCGTCCTTCGCACTTTTCGAGGTGTTGTTCCCAGTCCTTGGGGACAGGCGCCTTCTGCTTGATGAACGCAAAGTGACGCGCAACAGCCGGGCTTGGGATCTGGCAAAACACCACATTTTGTTCGATT
>NAVB01000494.1:0-12894 GCA_002179805.1 Acanthamoeba lenticulata | reverse complement strand
ATGAGTTGATGCGTGAGCGAAGGCAAATTGCTTTGTTGCGACGCAAAAAAAAAAAAAAAAACACACACACACATTTCACGTGCGAGAAGGCCCTCAGCCCTTGTACTTCCTGAGATTTGCTTTCGTGTAGACCGGAGCGTCGGGCCAGCGGAAGCTGTGACGGCACTTGATACTGGAGGGCGGCGCGCACGGATGTTAGCCGCCCGCGCCCAATTCATGCGAGTCCGGGGAAGGAGGTGGGGGCAAACCAGATCATCTGTGGGCAGCCCATGTTCTTTTCGATCAAAACGAAGCAGCGCGGACAGTGCCGCAGGTCCTTGCTGCGGGTCCACTTGTTGAAGGATCGTCGCTCCCTGCCGTGAGACAAACGGAGGGGGAGGATACCGTTGTTGTTAGAAAACGATGCGGCAACCGATTTGCACCCTTTGTTGGAGGACGACATACGCGAGCGTGAGGCCCAGTTTTGGTCGAACGTGCGCTTGTCGCTTTTCCTGGCGCCTATTTTTCGCCATCTCACACGTGAGCTTGGGCTTGTGGGCCTGATGTGCCCCCCCCCCCCGCACACCACCACCGCGAGGAAAGGAGTAACGGATTAAAAGAGAAGCTCCAGCCCCAAGACAAGAGAGCGAGCGAGAGGCACTCACGTGGCGGCAGTTCTTGCAGAACGTGAAGCGGCAAAGCGGGTTGATGCACTGGATGAACTTGGCGTCGGCGTCATTGGCCTCCACGCCCGCCCCGCAGCCCTTGGGACACCACCTGCTCGTCGTTGTCGTGGATCAGCGTGGAACCGGGAGGGGAAGGCCAGGCGCAACACACGATACGTACATCATGTTGGGGATGTGTTCAAGGGCCTTGTTGAGGATGAAGCTGTCAAACTCAGCAAGTAGCTCGGGACTCACGCAGTGTTGAATGTCGCTGTAGCCCAGGACGCGCGTGCACTTGAACGCCGGACAGCGGACCCCGTACACCACTTCGTCCTCGCCCAACGCATCGGATGTCCTGCATTGATTGGTCGTTAAGGCCACAACCTTCCGGCTCGGACCCACCAAGGACGTGCACGTACGCGAATGGATCATGCGGGACGCCGATGGTGTTGTCCGTGGGAACGGGATCGGAAGGCGCGGCGATGGACCGCTCCTTGATCTTGATGGTCAGATAGCTCGTCATGCAATCAGCGCAGAAGCCGTGCCCACAGCCGTCGGCCTGAGCGATTCATTCGATACATACGCGGAAGCTCATGTTAGATTGTCTTTGTGGAAGGGGGTGGTGAAGGCCAATGGCGCACCACAAAGATTTCATGGTAGGGATACTCCTCCAGGCAGATCTGGCACTCGTAGTCAACGCCCTCCTTAGGGCCAGCAACCTTCGCTGGGTGATGAGGGTCCCCCTTTGCTTTCTCTTCTCCTGCTTGATTCTGCTCCTCTGTGAGCTCCAGTTGTCGAAGTGCGGCTTGAATCGATGCATCCTCGTCGTCCTGGTGCAGCTTCAGCGCCAAGGACTCGTCTTGGGCCAAGCGCATGGCTTCCTCTTCCTCGATATCACCTCTCCTCTTGGGTGGCGGGCGGTGCGCTTCTTTGCCATTTTCTGTTGCTCACGCACCGGCCTGTAGTGTCTGGCAATCTCAGAACTCCTGCCCGACCTGCCATTGAAGCAAATCGCTGGTGCGGTCAAGCGAGCGAATGGGGACCAGGAGCAGGCTGTGCTCCTCTTGCTGGAGCAGTCCCAAACAACAACAACGGCTGGGGAGAAGTTCTGAGATTGCCAGACACTACAGGCCGGTGCGTGAGCAACAGAAAATGGCAAAGAAAGAAGAGAGAGGGAGGAGGGAAGAGACGAACACACCGTGGCCTCCCAACGCCTGTTTCTCTCCCGCAAAAGGCGTGCCCTGGTTGCTTGGTCCTGTGTGCCCCTTGGGTCTTCCATCACTTGTGCAAGTTTCCTTCCTTGCTCTCGCAGGTGAAATGGTGGCCGCTTCAATTTCTTTCAGTAAAAAAGACAGGAAAAAACCTGGAAAGAATAAAACCTTTTTATGCTTTTCTTTTCTGTCCTTTGCTGCTGGGCTTTGTGGCCTTCTTCTGCTGCGGGACGCTCCACGGGCACAGCTTGCGGACTTCTTCCAATCCCATCGTGGCCAAACGCCTGGCGTTGGCCTCTGGCACGCGCAAGAGGTAGTCCTCGCCGTGTTTCTGCAGGCGTGAGTTTGCGCCCACATGTCAGAAGGAGGACACCATCGCGTGCGTGCGCAGCTTCTCGAGGTACCTCGCGCGCCGCGGTGATGAGGGAAGCACGGATCAGATGAACGGTCGGATAGGGGGATCGACTTGTGTAGTTCTCCACCGCATCCTCGTCGTCGCCCTCGTACCGGAACTGTGGGTGGAACTGGGCGAGCTGGTGGATGGTTCCCACTACAGCAGAGCCATGTATTAATGGTGATAGTGCAGTCCAGGGCTGAAAGCTGGAGAGCGCCGTACCTTCTTCGCCTTCCTCGTCAGTGCCCAAGTTCTCTGCGGCAATGTTGACCGCCGAGTTGAAGTTCTCAAAGTCGTGGAAGTCAGGCACGTGAGGGAAAACGACCAGCGTGCTCGCCACCTTGGTCCTCGCCTTTGTCAGCACTGGAGCGCAAAGAAGCCAACACAGCAGAAGAAAAGAAAGACAAGACAATGCCGGTACCTGGGGTTGGTTGTGGAGCACTTCGACCTCCTCTTTGAGAAGGTCGATGAAGTTGTCAATGTGGGCAGATTGTCCGGCAGAAGCGCACACAAAGCGAGTTTCTTCAAGGCGCGCAAACGGGCACAAACGGAGACCTATCACCACTTTGTCCGCCCACTCTTTCGTGCGTTCAATCGCTTTGTCATCCTCTTGTTCGCCATCTTGAACAATCTCAGGGCCAGAAGGTGCCGATTTATGTGATTTCGCTCTCGCTTGATTGACCACAAAAGAAGAAAAGTGTCCGGTGCTCCCGGGTAGGGGAGCGCGTGAGCACAGCAAGCGAACGGGGACTGTTCGCCGCATGCGCATGCGGCGATATCTAGGAAAGCAAAGAAAAGGAATTTTTAAAGCAATCGCGGACACTAAACCAATTGCCTCGGGCCCTTCTTTTGAGGCGCGAATACCCAATCGGCGCCTGCAGTAGGTCGTTAACTGGCTCCGGCAAGGCACAAGCCTCAAACGCCTGCCAACTCCAGCAAAGCACTCTTTCTTTGCCTACCACCCTTGCCCGACAAAGAGACATGACCGCTGTTCGCAGCGTCACGCTCGCTCTTCTCATTTTGTTAAGCGCAACAGCCCACGTCTCGGCGACTCTCGTCGCTTACTACGCCTTCGACGACGGTACTCACGCACCTCGCTTTTTCACTTGCGACTCGTGAGACTTTATCGGTCCCTGACCCGAGCTGTGTGCAGGGACCACATCTTCCACTTTTGAAGGCCTCAGCGGCTACTGCCCCAACGTCGTACCAGGTACCTTCTACTTCCTCCGTGCACGCGCCTTGCGCCAACTTGTGACCCCAAGAACGCGACCACCTTGCAACCTCGCAGGAGCAACGCTATCGGGCTCCGCCAAGGTCACCAACACTTCTTGCCGTTTTGGTAGCTGTCTGCAACCGTCGGGCGGCTACTTGGGCAAGTGGAGAACCTCATCTGCTATCTCGTCGGCCATTTACAGGAGTTTGCTGATTGGCTGCGGTTTGTATGCAGATACGGGCACGCTCAAGGTATTTCAAGGGGCGGACACCTCCAAGCTCTCGGTCAGCGTTTGGATACGCACACCTGGCTCCTTTGCGCAAAGCAGCATTGTCTACAAGGCGGGTCTTGTCTCTTTGTCCGTCTACGGCGAGTGTTTCTTTTTTGCTTGTAACTGGAGGGTACGGGGCCCACAAGCACAATTTGCAATCCCACAACCTCAACAACCCGCTAACTTAATGGACCAATCGATTTGCAGCTTCAATGTGCTTTGACTTTCAGTACCGGCCAGACCGTCACCATCAAGTCCGATAACACCATTTCCACAAACACTGCTTACAACACTGCGTGCGTTTATGACGGGACAACGGCCTGCATGTACATCAACGGCGCGAAGCAGGTACCACCCGATTGTCCTCCAACAGTCATTCATCGTGCGTTGTTGACGCTTTTCTGTGGTGGTGAGCAGTCATCATGCAGTAGCAGCGTCAAGAGCGTCTTCACCGAAGGGACGGGCACTCTCATGGTTGGAAGTGATGGAACCAACAAATGGCAAGGCACCATTGATGAGGTGCTGTCTTCTTCTTCTTAATCCAGAGCCGCCTCTTACGCCTGGTGCGCAGGTCAAGATCTATGACCACGCACTCGCTGCAAGTGACATCACTCTCATCAACCAGGCCTCAGCTGCAAATGATAAACCTGTCGTGCAGATTGGTGCGACGTTTGCCCTTCTCAATTCTTGATTAGGCTTCCACTTTGGCTAAACGCTGTCTTGAGCAGCGGTCAATGAGTCCATTGTGAGCTCCTACAGCTCCCAAGTTCTGCAGAACACGTCCATCAGCGCCATTGTGGCCGACTCCAAGAAGGCCTTCTCTGGCGCTGCTCAGAACGCTGCGTCGCCGACTTTGTTCTACCAGTGGGAGGTGCTCAGCACGGTGTGTGGCGGCATCATCATCGGATCTGCCAATTCGTCCACAACAATATTGGACTTTGAGGCTGTCGGCACTTCCACCGTACGCTCGAGCCTCCGCCTCCCTGACTGTCGCGAACGTGAAACTCACATCCGAGTCTGAGCGCAGGTCAAAGTGTGCGCCTCCGACGGCGAGATTGCGCAGCAGGCCACCCTCACAACCATCGCCACGGCCAGCACACCGGTTCTTGAGCTTCAGCCAAAGCAGCCGATCATCAGTATTCCGGGTGCGCACTCGCTGTGCCTCTGGGAGCAAAACGCGTAGTGGAATTGCATCATCCATCTCACTCCGACCACATGCAGAGGGCGCGGTCGAGTATCCCATCACGGTGCAAGGCTCAAGCGTGCCTTCGCCCTCCTACCAGTGGCAACGCCTTGTCACCAAGGAGGAGAACGTCACCACGAACGCCACCCTCGCCAAGCGCCTTGACGGCGAATGGGTATTGTCACGCCCTTATCGTTCTCCATCTCTGCTTGGTAATGGGATCTCACACAGGAGTGCGCTCGCTTGCAGGAAATCCTGTTTGAGCGCGAGATCGTCCTCGTCGAGGTATGAATGCGCGCTGGGCAGGCTCATTCGTTCCCTCCCCGCGCGAGATGCTCACATGGTGGATGGTGCAGGAGTTCGAGGCCATTCCAGACGGCACGTCGGGAACGCTCTTGCTCAACGGAACACTCGATCTTAACGACACGCTCATCCGCTGTCTGGTCTACAACGGCGGTGGCTCGGTGGCCACCGACAACTTCACCGTTGTGATCAACACCAACCCTTCGCCCAGCCCGCTCCCCAGCGGGTACGTGTGCCGCGTTGCCTCTCGCTCGGGTCCGATCGCACTCATGAAGATGACGATGGCGCAGGTCTGGAGGCGGCAGCTCTTCGTCAAGCACAGACACGGGTCTCATCGCTGGTGTCGCCGGAGGCGTGGGTGGTGGCCTCCTCCTCCTGTGTCTTCTGCTGGTCGTGGTGGCGCTTGTGTGGGGCGCACGTCGCGGACGTTCGCCATACCGGAAGCTCGTGCAGCCGGACTACGACGCCCTGGCCTACGGTGATGTGACCGAGGATGTTGTCTTGCCCAAGAAGCAGCTCGAGGTATTTCTGGCCGCGTCGCTGCTGTCCTGCTGCGCGTATCTTAACTTGAATGTGGTACTCGTCATCTACAGGATTACCGCACGCTTGAGCAGCTGGTCGCCGCTCCCGACCACCGGCTGGCACTGGCCATCTGCGAGGTCTCCACCTTGAACGAAAAGGACAAGGTTAGTTGCTCTTGACCACTCTGCTTTTTCGCTTTCGCTTTCGCTTTCGCTTTTTTTTTTAATTTATTTATTTATTTTCGTTTTTATTTGTTTTGCCCCCACATGTGCTGAGCCTGTTGACCCGCCAGGTGTACCGGTCGCTGCTCCGGGTGCTCGCTGGGCAGTACCAAGCTTACAACTTTATTGCGAGGACGATCTCGCTCGAAGTGGCGAGTGCGGACGAGGAGGGCACCCTGTTCCGGGCCAACAGCGCGTCGGCCAAGCTGTTCACGCAGTACATGCGCATGATCGCGCTCAAGTACTTGTGGCACGTTCTCGTACTGTCCGTTCATGCGCTCAACGACAACGCCCGAGAGGCCTCGGATCCTGGAATCGGCGCGTCGAGTGGCTCCCTCATCGGGTCTCGCATGTTTGGCAAGAGCTACCGCATGGAAGCGGACGAGGAGGAAGGCGCGTCAGTGGCACTTGATGTCCTCGGCGTCTCGACCATGGAGTTGGACCCTCAGGTACTCGACGTCCACTTCTTGCGTGACGACAATCTCGGGATTGTGCAACTCATCTCGGTCCTGTTAACAGAAATTGGACGAGGCGTCTGACCTGACCATCAACACGCTGGAGCTGTGGCTCACGGCCCAGAAGATGCTCAAGCTTGTCACGCAGAACGAGCGCATGTTGCCGCAGGAACTGCGCATGCTCATCCGCCGTATCCATGACGAGGTAGCCCACATTCCGTCTCATTCGTCATGAACCTGGCCCATTCCTGACATCGCTGCATTGCCACATCACCAGGTGGCCATGAAGTTTAGCGAGGAGGCGGTGTTCCGGGCCATGGGCGGGTTCTTCTTCCTCCGCCTCATCTGCCCGGCCCTCCTCGCGCCGCAGGTCCACGGCCTTCTGGAACAGCCGCCGCATCCCGTGCGCTCAGCCCTCAGTTTCTTCCCCGTTTTGCCTTCGGCTGACTCGGATGAGGACACACACAAACACAGATGGCGCAGCGGCAGCTGATTCTGGTGACCAAGGTGCTCCAGAACCTGGCCAACGACACGCTGCCGGGCGCCAAGGAAGCCTACATGGAGAAGCTCAACGCCTTCATCGTCTCCAACAAGCCCGCTCTCGCTCAATTTTATGATCAAATCGTGGGCCACCCTGAGCATGGGCGGCTGACTGATCCCACCGTACGCTCGCTCCTCGCTTCATTCTTCCCGTTTGTTCTCGCCCTGAGCCTTGGCCTGACCACTCGCCACTTCCGCAAACAGGTGCCGCAGCGAGTGCGCAACGACGCGCTCATCCAATTGCGGACGTTCCTCGAGGCCAACCTCAAGGCCGTCGAGGCCAACCTGAGTGAGGTCGAAGATGGCGAGGAGGTCATCTCTGAGCTGCGGCGCATTTTGCACGCCGACGAGTAGTTGGAGGTGGATAAGTCCAGTGTACAGAGAGGGCATACTTCCATCCATGTGTTGTACGTATTAAAGCGAAGGTTGGCTAAGACCATTTTAGCCGGTTTATTCCGCGGCAAAACCCGGTCAACGCTAGTTGCCCAATCGGCAAGCTTCCGGGGCGGCATGAGAGAAGGTCGCAGCAGTCTTCCCTCATCTGGCCGACAGAAAGACGATAATAACCACTCTGCTCGCCGGCGGCCATGTCGGCCGTTTACCTCATCCTCAGCTTGAGCATTGCCGTCCTTGTCTCGAGCGCTGGCTGGCCCCACGCGCACGCGACGCTGGTGGCCTACTACAATTTTGATGGTTGATGCGCGTTCACCTCCTCACCACTGCCTTCAGGATCACTTGTTGATCTCTCTCGTCGCCAACAGGACCTCTTGGAAATGCGGACGGACTCAGCGGATACTGCCCCAACATTGCAAACCGTGCGTTTTCTGAGTCCTCAACGCTACCCTCCCCCTTTCATGTCTGTGCTGAGATTGCTCTGCAGCTGGGCAGCTTCGGAGCGCAACCTCGGTCGTCACATCCTCATCCTGCTTCTTTGGCAACTGCCTCTCGCCCGTAAATGGCGGCATGGGTCAGTGTCTTCCCTCTCTCACACTCTTTTCCTCAACGAGTACTCGTCGTATGTGGCTTTGACTCCGAAATTGTGGTGGTGACCCCAGCCCTGAAGGGCTTCAAGGTGTTTCGAGGCGTTACAAGCGCCAAGTACCTCTCGGTAAGCTTCTGGCTCAGCTTTGCGCAGGAGCCTGTTGTAGGCAGAGGCTACTACTTCATCTACCAGCCCAGTTTGGTCTACACCTATTACGTGACGCCCTGGGTATATCGCCCCTCCGCCACACTTTGCTTCGCTTTGAAATTTCATCCCCGGGCAGCTGACGAACATGTTACGGAACCTGCTTCGTGAAGCTCCTTTGTGGCATGGTGTTCAGCACACAAGGCGGCCTTACCGTGGCTCTGAACATCACGCTTCCAGCAGGAGTCAACCATCACATCGCTTGCATGTATGACGGGGAGAAGGTGTGCCTCCACGTCAACAACACGCTCGCGGTACAACTTCCCTGCCTTGGCGCTGGTTAATTGCCCGTAAGCAATTCGCCCTCACCGCCCCGATCCCCTTAGACCAGCTGCTCTGGAGGTCTGTCCGACATGTCCTTTTCTGAAGGAAACACCGACCTCGAGGTCGGTTCGGTGGCCGTTGACCCCAACTACCATTTCAACGGCACTATCGACGAGGTTCATTTCTTACACAGCACAACGCACAGAAAAGAGGACAAGCTCTCACTTTTTTGGGACCAACACCAACAAACACAACAGTTGAAGATTTACGATCACGCCCTAACTCCGGCCCAGCTGGCCGCGCTCAGTTCGGCAACTGCCGCCAATGACCAGCCGGCGGCCCATTTCGATGTGTTTGACGGAAGCAACAACACGCGCCTCGATAGCTCGTATTCGCTTCAGGCCTACACGGACGTGACGATGAGCGCAACCGTGGAGGATGGCCGCAAAGCCTTTTCGGGACTCCCCCAGCCGAACGGCTATGCCAAGTCGTTCACGTACAGCTGGCAGGCGTTGACCCAGACCTGCGGCGGCGTCACGGTCCTCAACCCGAGCGCACCGAGCACTCAAGTTAGCTTTGACGCCGTCGGACCCTCCACGGTTCGTGTCCGCTGCATCCCAAGGGCCAGCTGCATGCATTCTCAAGTGCTGACCGCGGTCACAACAACAAAAGCTCAAGGTCTGCGTGTCGGATGGCGAGATCGCGAGGGAAGTCACGCTCTCCATCACGGCGACGGCCAGTCAGCCAGAGGTCCTTCGGCAGCCGGCGCCAGTCATCACAATTCCCGGTATGGGCCTGTTGTGGTCGGCAAAACCCAAACATCCCAACAACTCACCGCGGCGGCTGTGCTCCGCAGAGGGCGCGAAGGACTTTGCCATTTCAGTGGAGGGCCGGAGCGTTCCGCCTCCCAGTTATCAGTGGCAAATGCTGGTCAACGTTACGGTCAACCAAACGACGGATAACAACGTCACCGCTCGGGGCCTCTTCCACCACGATGCGCGCCTGCTGCCGCACATGCTTCTCGCGGCACCAGACGGCCGGTGGATGGCTGCGCGAGAGCTGGTCCAGGTTGAGGTAGGACATCGCCCTCACCACGCACAAGAAAGCACCATTTATTTTCAAAATGAACACTCGTTCTGCAGAAGTTCGAGTCCATTCCTGGGGCGGCGTTCAGTACGCTGCTGTTGAATGGCACGCAGGACTGGGACGGGATGATCATCCGATGCCTGGTCTTCACGTCGGCCGCCTCGATTGCGACCGACAACTTCACCGTAGTCATCGGCTCAGCGCTCACGCCCGCCCCGGCGCCGTACGAATGACGTCCTTTTCCTCTGCGGTCGCAAACCTCATGCTCACGCGCTCGCGCCCTCCTCCAGAGGAAGTGGGTCGTCTTCGGACGCAGCGTTGATCGGCGGCATCGTCGGTGGCGTTGGCGGAGCCATCCTGCTGTGCGCAGTTCTCCTCATCTTACTGGCAGTGCTGCTGTTGATCTCGTCACGCCGGCGCAAGGACGCCTCCCGCAAGCTGCACCAGCCCGACTTCCTCGCCATTGCATTCAGCGACGTTAAAGACGACGTCCAGCTTCCCAAGAAGCAGATCGAGGTGCTTTTCGTTCTTCACTTTATCCCGTTTACGCCAGCCCAGCTGACACGAGCTCCCCCCATAAAAGGAGTACAAGGCGCTCGAACAGTTGGTCGCTTCGCCCGACCACCGCCTCGCCCTGGCCATATGCAATGTGGCTTTCATGTCCGAACGAGATACCGTGAGCTTTCCCTCGACCGTTGAGACTGTACTGCGGTGATGATGAGAAGGCTCACGGGAGTGGGTCGGTGGGGCGCAGACCTACCGATCGCTGCTGCGCGTCCTGATGGGCCAGGCGCAGGCCTACAACTTTGTCGCGCGGGCGATCTCGCTCGAAGTGGCGAGTGCGGACGAGGAGGGCACCCTGTTCCGGGCCAACAGCGCGTCGGCCAAGCTGTTCACGCAGTACATGCGCATGATCGCGCTCAAGTACTTGTGGCACGTTCTCGTGCTGTCCATCCATGCTCTCAACGACAACGCCCGAGAAGCTCACGCCGGCCGTACACTGCTCCTTCGACCACTGCTCTGTGCGTCCCTCTGACGCGGGGCTTTCGCCTGTGCAGGGACGAGCAGAATCGGCGATCATCATGGGTCCTACAGCTCGCACATATTCGGGCAAAAGTACCGCATGACCCGCGATGACTTCGACGACGAGGAGAGCGTGTCGATGGACGTCTTGGGCGTGTCGTCCATGGAACTCGACCCTCAGGTGTGTGTCTATGTGTGGGGGCTCCATTCCTCGCTTCCTCAAGACGACGCTTCTGTTGATTAACGGTTGTGTGTAGAGGCTCGACGAAGCAGCGGACTTGGACATCAACACGCTGGAGCTCTGGCTGACGGCCCAGAAGATGCTCAAGCTCATCATGAACAGTGAAAAGTCGCTGCCTCAGGAGCTTCGCTTGATCATCCGCCGCATTCATGACGAGGTATCGCGGACGCTGCCGTGCCTCGCTGGTTGTTGGTGATGTGTTGACGATTGAGCGTGGCCAACGGCAGGTTGAGGGCAAGTTCAGCGAGGAGGCGGTGTACCGGGCCATGGGCGGGTTCTTCTTCCTCCGCCTCATCTGCCCAGCCCTCCTCGCGCCACAGTCGCACGGCCTGATTGAAGAAGCTCCTCATCCGGTCCTCTCCCGTCCCTCGTGACCATTCGCATTTGGTCCGCTTCATGATGGCTGACTCGATGAGGACACACAAACACACAGATGGCGCAGCGGCAGCTGATCCTGGTGACCAAGGTGCTCCAGAACCTGGCCAACGACACGCTGCCGGGCGCCAAGGAAGCCTACATGGAGAAGCTCAACGCCTTCATCGTCTCCAACAAGCCCGCTCTCGCTCGGTTCTACGACCAGATCGTGGACCATCCCGCGCAAGGGAGCCTGGCCGTCCACGAAGTGCGCTTTCTTCTTCCTCTCTAGTCCGTCCTCAACTTGTGGCTGATGTCTCCATGGTGTCTTCCCACAAACAGGTGCCGCAGCGGGCGCGTAACGATGCACTGCTCAAGCTGCGTACGTTCTTGGAGGACAACCTCAAGGCCGTCGAGGCCAACCTGCGCGAGTCGGAAGATGGCGAGGAGGTCATCTCGGAGCTGCGGCACATTCTGCACGCCGACCGAGGTTGATTGATTGAACTTGAATCAAGTTTCTATTAACCCTTGCCAAAGTGACGATCGCGCTACGCGTCGAGTCGCTCCTTGCTTTTCTTGCTCTTCAACAGCTTGCGAATTCGGCTACCGCTCTTGTTCTTCTTGCTCGTTCCATCAGTAGAGTCGTCCGCATCGCCGTCCGCGACGTCGTCGGCCCACTCGCTCGCGGTGGCCTCCTTGGCCTTGGGCACCTCGGCGAGGTCCTCGACCGGCGCGAAGATCGTGTGGGAGCGGCGTCGGTCTTCTCGTTCGTCAAACTCATTGGTCAAACTGACGGATCGCACATGGCCCGGCGCATGGGTCCGGCCGTTCTGGGCCGTGTCTCGGCTGAGCGCGTCGCTGCTCTTGGACTGGGGTAGCCGGACGACGGGCGGGCTGGCCGGCGGCAAGGCAGCTGCTTCCGCTCGGACGGTGCTCAGATCGTCGGCCGACTGGTCAAGGCCGACCGTCGAGCGGTCGATCTTGTTGCGGGCCCGGTAGGGCGTGGGCGACGACTGGGGCGTGATGACGAACAGCGACGACGTGTTGAGCCCAGCGGCGCTGACCTGCGAGCCGCTCGTGCTGCGGGGCTCGAGGTGGAGCGACAGATCGAACAGGAGGCCGTCGTCGAGCTTGATCTTCTTCATCGTGAGCAGCTCGGCGATTGGCACGCGCGGCGTGAAGACCGCCGAGGTCGAGGCTGACGTGGGGTCGAGCGAGAGGCTGCTGGCCCCGCTGGCGCTGCCCGCGCTGCGGGCGCTCCCGGGGGCGTCGCTGCCGCTGCCGCCGTTGCTGCTGCTGATGGCGATGGTGGGGATCTCTTCGAGCACCGGGATGCTGGGCATGGACGACGTGCGCTTGAGCGTCACCCGCGCGCCGCCGCTGGAGCCGCGCGGCGAGACGGCTGGCGGCGTGCGCGAGGAGGTCAGCGCCGGCGTCGTTCGGCGGGGCGACACCACGAACTGGTCCGGCGACAGCTGCGCAAGGGCCTCGACCGTGGCCGAGACCGACTGTCGCGCGGGCGCCCCGCGCGGCGAGAACAACGACGTGACCGAGCGCGCGCGGGGCGAGGCGCCTGCCGAGGCCGGCGAGCTGCGCGACGTGCGGCTTCCAGCCTCGGGCCGCTGCAGCGGCGCGGGTGGGGGCGTCGGCGTGGCGGCCGGGACGTAGCTCGACAGGTCCAGCACGTTGGCGATGTCAGGCGGCAGCCGCATCTCGCGAAGCATGTCCCGGATCTCCTCGATGGTGGCGCTCACGCTGCGCGCGTCGCACGCCTCGTCGACGC